>CM021101.1:742342338-742400613 GCA_007115665.2 Sequoiadendron giganteum | reverse complement strand
GAGAGAGAGACCTGAGGAGAGAGGGAGAAATGGTAGGAGGGATAAGGTTGAGAGAGAGAGATAGTGGGAGAGAGATAGAGGGAGGGAGGTAGAGGCTAGAGGCTAGAGGGTTTAGGTTTAAGGCTAGAGGGTTAAGGGTTTAAGGGTTTAGAGCTTAAAGGTTAAGGGTAGAGGGTAGAGGGTTAAGGGTAGAGGGGAGAGAGATAGAGTGAGTGAGTGAGTGAGAGAGACTTGAGAGAGGGAGCTGTAGTAGGTGCGAGAGAGAGAGAGAGAGAAAGAGAGGGAGGGATGGTTAAGGGTAGAGGGTAGAGGCTTTAAGGGTTTAAAGTTTAATGATTAATAGTTTAGGGTTAAGGGGAGAGGGGAGAGAGATAGAGGGAGTGATTGAGAGAGAGAGACTTGAGAGATGGAGGAGGGGTAGTAGGGAGAGGGATGGAGTTGGAGAGAGATAGAGGGAGTGAGGGTTAAGGGTAGAGGTTAGAGAGTTTAAGGGTTTAGGGTTTAATGGTTAATGGTTTAGGGAATAGGGTTAAGGGTAGAAGGTAGAGGGTTAAGTGTAGAGGGAAGAGAGATAAGAGGAGTGAGTGAGTGAGTGAGATAGACCCGAGAGAGGGAGAGAAGGTAGGAGAGATAGACTTCATAGAGAGAGGGATAGAGTGGGACATAGATAGAGGGAGGGAGGTTAGAGGGTAGAGGGTTTAATGGTTTAGGGTTTAAGTGTTAGGGATTTAGGGTTTAGGCTGAAGGGTTTAAGTTTTTAGGGTTTAAGGTTTAAGGTTATAGGGGAGAGAGATAAAGGGAGTGAGTGAGTGAGAGAGTGAGAGACCTAAGCGATAAAGAGGGGGTAGGAGGGAGAGAATTGAGAGAGAGTGTGAGAGGAGTGGGAGAGATATATAGGGAGGGAGGGTTAAGGGTAGAGGGGAGAGAGATAGAGGGAGTGACTAAGAGAGAGAGACTTGAAAGAGGGAGAGGGGGTAGGATGGAGCGGGTTGGGAGAAATGTTGATGGGTGTTTTTGAAATTTCTCAACATAGGAAACACACAAGTATGCTACCTCTCTTGAAAGATAATTTCCTACAAACAAGTTGCAGAAAATTATCCCAAGGTCTCTTAGGTGTCAAGTCATGACTTGCAAAAACAACTCAACTTTTTTATGTGATTTTCTGGTAATCACAAAGGGAATTTATGGTTCACTATGTTTGAGGGAATTGGGTCTTTATATGGATTTTTTGAAATTTTTGAAATGGGATGCTCTTGATGTAGATTCAAAACAATAGTCTAAAACTCCATTTTCAACATCAGATTTAGATTTTAAAGAATGCTAGAATCTGGTTTTAACTTCTATTCTCAAAGAAAATTCAAAATGGAAAAGGGATGAGAAAGTTCCTAGACTTGCAACTACTAATGAAAAGTGACAATGGAGGATGCTACAATGGACAACCTTCCTAAATACTTAGTTCCACTTAACAAAAAATTCTCACATTCTCATGAAACTCTAGTGCTATCTTCTAAGGTCTACCGATTTTCAGTTGTTCATTCACCATAAAGCATGAATAAAATATGATATTTAAGTGCAACAATTAACTAATGTTCAAAATAGCTTTAGACTATTGTTCATCATCAATAAATAGAAAAAATAATGAACAAGAAAGGCATCGACACAATAAAATTCTTCAACATCAATGGATAACATGAACTAAACTAATCAAAGTATCTCTAAAACACCAAGAACAAAAAATTAAATTTTAACTAAATTTATCAACTTGGAGAAGATGAATCATGCAACATGTGAGAAACACAAGAATCTCCAAAATAATGAAATTCTATTGAAATTTTTGCAACATGTTTTTACAACAACTCAACTCTCTTGTTGAAAATGAGAGAGGATCCCCTATTTATAGTTTTCAAAAACTGAAATGAATGGCGAGGATGTAATTTCATTGTGTGGAAAAGATTCATTTTGCATTTGGGTTTCACGTACCCCCAAATATATAAGAATATTAAATACATCTTTTGTCTTATTCCTATTTTGTCTTGTAGTGGTTGCGGCTATAGCAGTTTTGTGTCGTAGTGGGAGCTTTCCTCTTTCAACTACACTACTAGGAACTCATCATCTATCACTAGATTTCCTCCATTTTTCTATTGGGTGGCATACTTCACAAATTTCCCAATCAAAGATTGAAGCTTATCCCATTCCATAATGTCAGATTGGAGGATCTAGAAAGATAACTTCTTGAATCTTATAGTGATCTGCTCCCAGTGTTTGGTGCATTTGGGTGTGGTCTTGACTGTTTGTTTGGATTGGGTGAACGCTCTTGTAGTGAAATCCATGAAGTCTGGCGTGAGTGTATCATCTATTCCCTCTTTGATTTTCTTATGAAAAAGATGCCTAATATTCTCTGCATCAAGTTCAAGGGATGGCATCTCATAATATTTCATCACTTTAAGGTAATCCTCATCATCTTATCTATGCTCAGCCACCCATTCGAGGTCAATCTTAAACTCATACAATACTCTTTCCAAGACATCCCTCTAGTGATCCAAGCCCATCTTCTAGGTTTCTACAAACTAGCAATCATCCTTGGGAAACACTAATTATTTCCCCATATGCTCTCAAGAATATTAAGAATGGCCTCGAGCTTAGGATAAGTGATCATATATAGCTTGGTAAACCACTGACATATCGTTTATGTGCCTTCTAGCTGATTTTGTAAATCCTTGAATTTGTTAACCACTCTAGCAGCATGGCAGATGCCCATATTTCTATTATACACCACCCATTGGTGATGAGTCTAAGTTTTGGGCTAGTTATGGGTAGAATCCATAGTCTATTTGCTGAAATTATCATGGGCTTTGATATTGCATGACTGACACTTTTATATAATTTCTTTCAAACCTTTAGATATTTGGGTTTAATTCCCTTTCTGCCAGTTTTAATGATATTAACTTATTATGTGGACTATCTATATTAATCTTCCATGTGATTGATGGATGTTTTTAAAGATAATTTTAGCTATGCAGTTATTATGCATACTAACATTGCCATGCATACATGATTGGAAATGCTAAGTTGAGAAACGCAACCACCGGCCGTTCATGCTGAGGAAGCACGTGAAAGTCAAGTGGAGAATGATGGTGGAAGATTCCCATGTTAGTCACATGTAACCACCTTATTGTGATCTTTAATTGCATTGAGCAATGCATGCATTATTGTAGTGGTCGAGTCCATATTTGGGCCTGTATGTTTGAACGAATTCCTCTGCATGTGTAACTGCCCTTCCGCTCTTTTTTTGTTTTCCCCAAATGGCATCCTCTAAGTTCTTGGGAGTTGTCTACTCTGATTTAGATGATAAATAAGGTTTTGGTCCTCCTTTGGAGGGAGTGGATCGCAAAGTTATTATACCAGTTGAGAATATCAAACATACTTTTTTTGTATTTGCATTTTTCGATGAATGAAATGAGATTTTGAATTAAGTTTCTAAGTTATCATTAGTTCTAGAGGATACTCTTCCAAGGGGGATCACTTGGTGAGTAATCTATTAGCTTAGATAGATTAATATTAGTTTATGTCCAGTACTTAGTAAAAATCTAGCATTGACTATTCTTGTAGCCACTAGAATTCCATTATGTGACTGTTCCTGCAACCAAAGCGAGTAGAGTAGTTTCTTGTTTGCTGCTCAGACTTTCATTTCTATTATGCAAGTTCAGTTTGAGTTTTATTGCTGAGTAGTTCTCAAAATTTTCTTAATTTCTTTCCATACAATTTACTTTCAATATTAAGTCTTTCTTCATTGTAGAACGAAGGTGACTACTTTAAAGTTCCTAGTGCACATACTATGCTGACCCATTTCAAGTTCACATCCTTGGATTGATAATTTAAGTATACCTTCATGATGGTTAAGATGGCTATTCAAGTCAGATGTCCAATCTCTAAATCATGGCAGTAAAGGCTTAGTTATTGAAAGCATTGTAGGAGGCTTATATTTTTCACACTGTTGGTAGGGATGGTGTCAAACTAGGGAGTCCTTTGGAGTCATTGATAGTTTTCTCCCGTTGTAGTGTTTTTGGAGTTTTCTCTTAGTGTTAGAACTTACAATCCACCATTTTTTTCCCACCCATTCTATGTGTGAGTTGGTTGATAAAAGTTGATACTACATGCATAAAAGAAGAAGAGATGCTTATGGGAGATTCCTTCCTAATATTCTAGAGCCATTTTCACTAATAGAGCTTCCAAATCTTCCTAGAAATGAAGAGGAAGAAGAGGCACATCCCTTTGCTGATATATTCCCTAACTTGACCACTTCTAAAGTTTCCCTTGAAGATTAGAATCTAGTTGAAGAACCTTTTATTCTGGAATTTCATCAAGCAATCATTGCTGATGCAAATGGAGACAGGCCTCACAAGAAGAACCAACTAAATTTTCCTTTTCCTATTGCTGAACAAAATGAAGTAGATAACCTAAAAAATATGACTACTTCAATCCTTCCTAAGTTTTATGGACTTGTCACAGAAGACCCTGATACATTCTTGTTTGAGTTTGATATACTTTGCAGAAGCTACAACAATACCACTAATGCCCACAGACTCAAGCTATTTCATACCACTTTGAAATAAGCTACATTGAGATGGTTTATGAGCCTTGGTAGGAACACTATGCGAACTTGGGAAGATATGAAGACAAAAATTCTTGAGAAGTACAAGGAGTATTGCAGGGGTAGTGATATGAGAGGAGGTGACATTTTTAGAATGCAACAAAAAGAAGATGAGAGCCTAGAGGATTTCATTTCATGGTTTTTGTTTTGTCTACAGAAATCTCCACACCATACACTGAATGAAGACTCACAAAAGTTTCTTTTTCTGAGAGGAATTAGTGAAAGTTTCACTAATGCCTTGGATCTGATGGTTGGAGGAGATATCACTCAAGTTCCTTTGGAAGATATCAAGAAGCTATGCCAGAACTATTCTAGGGAAGCGTCAAATAAAGGAAGTGTTATGCCTTGCATAACCACCCCATCTTTTGCCTTGGTAAAAATGGGTCCCCCTTTATGTTTTTAATCCTTGGTTATTTTTCAAACAAAGTTCGGAGTATTTCTTTTCCAATACTTTGTTTTTATTTGGTTTATTCTGTCGGAGGCGGAGTCGGAATTGAATCGGGTTTTAGAGATTCTTTTAAAGCTCATTCCATTCCCCATCCTAATAGTTTTCTTTTGCTTTGTTGTTTTTTTCTAAATCAAATCTCGTTTCACCTCTGCCTTCGCTTTTTGGTCTTTCATTTTAAACTAAGTTTTTATGTTAAGTTTTCTTGTTTCGGTCTTTTTGTTTTATTTTTGTCGTTTTGTTTCGCTTTCTTCTTTGTTGGCAGAACCAAGTTGGGAAGTTACTCAAGTTTCCAAAACAGTTTTCATTCCAATTATGCTCCTGTCATTTCTTGGTCGTTGACCTTTACTGAAGTCACATGGCAGTAATGTGCCAATTCTTTCTGCAGTTCCAACTCCACTCTACTGCATTTATTGCATTAATGACAGGTGTCATGCATGCGTGAAACTCCAAGTTTTACCTTAATTAGGGATTAACGCATAGTTATTACCACTATTTTTAAGAGATTAAAGAGTGAACCAAAGTTGCAGTGAAGCTTTTGTGTGAGTGAATCGATTGATAGAGAGATAGTTGTGCACAAATTTCTTTAGGAGGTTAGCCTATTTATTTGCATTTGAGGTAGGGTTTTCTATTCTCGTTCTTCTTTTTATTTTTGTGTTTTCCATTTTTGTTCGTTTTGGATTGTTTTGCTTTGGGCAAGTTTGTGATTCTCAGTAAGTTCGCGTGTTTGGTTTTTTCTTTTTTTGTTTGTTTGGATTTCTTGTCTTCATTTTTTCTTTTGTATCTAGTTTCTTTGTTTTCAACACGGTTGTTTTCACATTTTAGTCATGACCGAATCATGGTGCCCTATTTTTTAAAAATGCATAGGTTAATTATGGTTTGTGCAGTGAGTGGGGTTTGGTAAATATTGTTTTTACTTAGGAATCTATTGTGCATTCAGTCTGGTTAATTTAAATAGGGTTAAATTCGTGCCCTAGTTATTATATATCAAGGTTTTTAGTTTAGTGCTTTTACTCATTTCTATGTTTGTGTTTTTAAATATGATGCCCTAGAAGGTATAGTCACCTCTCGGTCATATGGTGATGGTAATATTAGGTTATATTTAATCCCCTTTTCATTTTGATATGACCTAGCCCTTAAAATCATGAAGTTATCTATCAAACTGTTAAAAAAGACTTATGACATCATGGTTATTTAGGCGGAAGCGGGATCAAAATCAATCTAGACTTTGAACCATGTTTTCCAATAAGTATCTATTCCATTTCCACCCCGTCTCCGACTCCGCTTATAGTAAAGAAGCATTCTTTCAAAAATAATGATAACCTGGTCGGAAGCGGAACCAAAACTGAATATGAAATTAGAAAATTTGAAAGAAACCAAATCAGTTTCCATTCCGGTTCCGGTTCTGGTTGCCATTCTAGTTCTGACTCTGGTCCCGCTTGTTATTGTTGTAATGTCAATAATGGTTTTGGTTGCAAGCCTGATAGTGTTTTAAAGGAGAATGTTTAGAATTTTTTTATGTTTGGTTCCATCTCCGATATATATATATATATAAAGCGTAAGGTTTTAAAGCATATTTTGTGATGTTTATTCAAGGATCTAATTGGAGTTTTTGTTGCAGGAAAGCTAAAGGATGTGAGGAGTATCAGGAGAAGCCTCCTAAAGGAATCGACCTAAAGAAACATCGAAGGCAGAAACTAAGCCCAAGAAGATAAAGCCAGAGTATCTACCTTATAATTTGAGGTATAATCATAGGGGTCCTGTTGTCACTGCAACCAAAGTGGAATCAGATTGGTCTAATATAACTCACACCAATTTGGGGCTCATACGATTTTAGGGAGTTGTATTCAGGAAAATTCACTGAAGATTTAAAAGGGATAACTCAAAGAATAGTTGAGTCTGGCTTGGCTCACATCACCTTATTTCATCTATCTATCCAGTGCCCAGAGTTGATTACAATGGCAACAGGAGCTTGCAATCCACCCACTAGGCAGTGTATGGATTCAAAAGACAATGTTATTATTGATTTAACTCCTCAAATGTTTCAACACATGTTTAGTGTCCCAGATCCAAAGAGCCTAGTATAGTTGAAGGAGGTAGATTCTTTAGAGAAATATAGAAAATACAAGGAGGCCAACAAAGCTCACTTGAACAAGAAATGGTTGAGAACAAAGAAGAAGTCTCTGACTAAGCTTCATGATCAACCAAAGAGGACATAATTCTTCAAAGAAGTATCAGACCTAATCATGATGTTGTCTAGAGTCTTTGGGAAGAGGGATGCATTTCACTTCAAGGAATGGATGTTTCCCTTCATTCAGACCATCTTTAATGGCAACCAATAGTTTTATTGGCCAATGCATGTCTCTGATGCTATTCATGACCAGTTAACAAGGATAAGGGAAACCAAACTCTTCTTTATGAATTCTTATGTTGTTTATGTAGCAACTAAAGGAGGCATCTTTCCAAGTTTGAATAGAGTGGGAATATTGGGAGAAGCAGATGGACAAAGGAAACTATGGGACCATTTTGATCAATTATCTCTAAAAATTTCTGAAACACAATTTAGAAGGGTTAATGATGCATTCTTATATGTAATCATTAACCAACTTAATGGAGATGCAAGATATAGACGGAGCCAAGAGGCTATGACATTTATTATAGATTGGGGATTTTGGTACATTCAATACCCCAAGTTCACATACTTCAGGTTGGATAGTTTTGAGGGTCATCCCCACTTACTACCAAGGTGTTGCACCAATAGGATGGTGTTGATGGAATTTGTTTATCAAGCTCTAGGGGTTAATGCCCAATTTGGGTTGAAGCACAAAACAAGGTGTCATAAGTTCCCCATGCAATTGGGTGAATAAAACTACCAACATCTTATGAGAGCTAAGGTAGTTTAAAGTGAATTGATACATTTCAAGCTAGGTTTGTAAACTGCTCAAAAACACTTTGAACCAAAGAAGAAAATGAATGCTTTGCTACCTTCAGTTTTTGACAAGCATTTCAACTTGCTAGAAGACTTCTGGAGTGATCTTCAGGATGAGTATGACCTCATGAAAAGGAATTATGAGAGGTTTCCTGTGGCACTCATGGTAGAATTTGGGGTCAAAAATGACATTCCTGGCACATTGGTAGATGATGGAGTTGTATTGGATCCATCATATGAAGCTTTGAATATTGGGACTAAAAGTTTGGATCCGGTTGATTGGGATAGTGAGGAAACCATTGACATCAAGTAGATAGGGTGAGTAGTCTTGGATAGGAGCATTCAATGGGTTGTTCTAAGAACAAAAAATCCATAGGAACCAGCTCCTAAGAAGGGGAAAGGATATAAAAGAATCAAGAGAAAGTTGCCTCCCAAGAAGCCTTTGGAGTTCTTACCTCCGGATATTGAAGAGATTGAGATTGAAGCTTCTACTCAAGATTTACCTGAGGTACAAGAGGAGGAGGTCCAAACAGGACTTGTGGTTTCAAAACCGGTAGTAGGTGAGTCATCTATTCAAGTACCACTTACAAAGCAACAAGGTGTAGAGATACCTAAGGAGACTCTTCATGATATTCACGAGTCATTAAAGGGAAAAGAAGTGGAGTTGGAGATTCATGATGTTGGAACAAACTCCGATGAGACTTTTTCAGAGAAGGATGCACAAGAAAATATGCCTCTAGAGGAGGAAACTAAACATGTACTGATTGAGGAGGATCAATGGGCACTATTTGAGGAGGCAAAGAAGGCTTCAGACAATCAAGCACACGCTACAACAATAGAGAAGCAAAAGGTAATTGATGCCAAGGTACAAGCTGATGCCTTACTCCAACAACAATGGGTAGAAGCCAAACAAACAACTGATGAAATAGAAAAGAAGGAAAGGAAAAAGGAGTAGGAGCTTAGGATCAAAGAAGAAAATGATAAGCTAGAGTTAATATAGAAAGTTCATGATTTGGAGGAAGAAAAGGCAAAACAGTGAAGGGAAAGGGAAGTTCTTGTGGCCAAATTGAAGCTTGCTGAAGAGGCCTATAAAGAGAAAGAGGAAATAGAACAAGTGCAAAAGGAAAAGGATGCCGAGGAGCTGATCAAGAAGCAACAAAAGGAAAAGGAAGATGTATAAAGACTTAAGGAATTAGAGGAAGAGAGAAAACGGGAACTGGAGAAGACGAGATTAGAAGAAGAAAAGTTGAAAAAGGAAGAAGAAGAGAAGAGGATACAAGAACAAAAGGATAGGGAGGAAGCTGAAAAGCTTGCTTAGACAAATGTGGAGCATGAAAAACAAGAGAAACAAGGGGTTGAATCTCAACCTCAGGTAAATGTGCAACCACCCTCTACTACTACTGTTGCTTCTTCTTCAACTATAATGACCACTAATCCAGGTGCTCCCACCTGGTTAAAATTGGATCTTCAAAAGAGATCAATGACACCTTCATAGCCTCTCAATTGGGATGATATGATGAAGGAAATTGAGAAAGAAAGGACCAAGAAGAAGGCCAAGATCCTACATTCCACCAGACTCACTGAGAGGGGATAAATTATTGTTGAATGTACCATACCAATGATGGAAAAGGATGTAGGAGACATGCAATTAACTAATTATCAGTTGGGTATTGTTAACTTAGGGAGAACCACTAGAGATCAACAGATGAATTTGATAGATGTGGTAGCTTCATCCACTAAATCCAAAATGATGAAAGATAAGAAAAAAAAGGATGAGCTTAAGACTCAATTGGATCAATTGCATTCTTTCTTGAATATTGTTTCTACTCCGAGGTCACAAAAATTTGCCACCATTGAAACACCGGTTTTTCTTAGTAAGAAAGAGGTGGATGATTTGGTATGGGTAAGGAGTAAGGAAGAGATGTTGGATAGGTGGATTGATAAGATAAATTAGGAAATAAGTGAGGTGCTGGACAACAGTTTTGAGGTTCATAGGATGATAGAGGGATTAATAGAGGAAATGAACCAGTATGTCAAATTATTGGGAGAATAGGAGGAGGAATACAGAGGATATAGTCAGAGGTTGAAGGAGGTTAGCAAATTGTCAAAGTCCAATCTTCTAGAACGGTCAAAACTTGAAGAGGACAATAAACATTTCTTGTCAAAAACTTCTAGCATACCTTGATTTAGGTCTGAATTTCTATACAAGCATAAAAGTGAAGTTCAAGATTCTGTCAAAGATCTGAATGAACGGTTTGAAGAGTTGGAAGCAGTTATTGCTGACATAATAAATGTTAATATACCGGTAAAAGAGGGCCCACCTTTGAACCAAATAAAGGAGAAATGGGATGATAGGTTTAAAGAGGTCATGCAAAAAGGATATGATGGTGAATATTTTCTATTAGATCAGTTAATGGATATTAAAGTAGAGATAAGGGAAGCTAAGAGGGGGTTGACAAAGCTAAAAGACATGAGAGGATTTGCTGCTGCGGAGCTAGAAAGGATCAAGTTTGAAGATAGTTGGGTTGATGGGCCAAATTTGGAGGTGCTTCAACAAGTCTTCTCCAGTTATGACGAGTACATTGCAGAGCAGGATTCACATGCATCATTGATAACCTCATGCACGCATGGTTTTCTTTTTCCTCCTTTGCATGCATAACTAGCAGTTTGGGGGCGCATGGTTTTATTTTCTCCTCTCCATTATTTTCTTCTAGTTTAACTAAGTTTTGAAGATGAATTTAAACCCTAAAAGGGTGGATCGACCTAAAATAAAAAGGACTTAAGATTTTTGTATATCTATAAATACCTGTGAGGTATCATATTGTAAGGGTCAGCTGATGAGAATAAGATTAGCCACTTGATAGTAGGAGATATAATTTTTTCATATTTTTTACAGAGATACATTGTTACTTTATTTACAGTTGAATATAATTATAGGTTTTTATGCAATATGGAGTTGGAATTGAGTTTTTTTGGATAAGGTTGATGAATTATAATCTATCTATATGCCAATGATTGTTTTGAAGCATAAGAGTTTTTTTTGTGATGAAAATCCTTAGAAGAAACCAGATTTAAGGATTATTTCATTAAATTGTCTGTGAATTGAATTTATTGAAGTCTGTTGATCTATGGTCTTGGCAATGAATGAAAGTTTGTTCTTTTATCTTTGAAATATTTATGATGTGTGATTGCGATGTTAAATTAAGCACCTTAGATGCATGCAATAGTATGGACTATTCTGTAAATTGTATCATGCTATGGTTTTCTTGATTAGTTGGAAGAACGTTCGTTGTTGAAGATATATGTTTGGATATTAGATAAGTTTTTATTCATGTTTATTGATGCACGCTCTGATCTATCTTTTTTTTTAATTTAAAAACCCCCTTTTTCATTAAAGATAGTTCAATGAATAAGTCATTGCTTGCATTCCTCATTACCAATAAAGGACTCTTGAATATTACAGTTGCATGGACCGATTGAGTGACACCAGAAAGTTGAGAACCAACTACTAGGACCTTGGGATTTAGACTACTATCTGTTGTCTTTCTTTTTCCGGAGAAATAGAGTAGAAATATTCTATTTAACGTTGTTTGTGTCATTTTCACCATCGACAGATCTGGCGCTAGAAGGAGGGCCTAAAGGATCAAGCTGGATCACATTGTGTCATTATCACCAGTGAAATACAAGAGGATTCTAAGATCCTCTACTAATCCTGAACCATTAGAAGAAATCCAAACCCCGGTTAGACCTAGACCCCATGCTCGTAGAATATTGATACCTACATTGCCACCACCACTTACTCCACCTGGATTTCAACCAAATCCACCTACACCACCACCAGTTCAACCTACATCACCTCCACCTATTAGGTCAGTATCACCACCAATTTGGCCTATATTACCACCTGCTCAACCAATTCTACCCATGACTTATTTTGTGAATAACCCCTGTCTGTTAGGGACTATTCCAAGAGGAATCCATGACTTACCAAAGAACCTAGAAAAGTTTTGTCCCAAGTACATACATGGTGAATCAAGAAGTGTTGAGGATCATATACAAGCATTCAAATATGCTTGTACACATGCTCAAGTTTCTCATTAGGATGTGGTATGTAGATTGTTTCCTTATTCTTTGGGCGATATGACATATAATTGGTACTTAAATCTACCCCAGGGATCTATTTTGGGTTGGACATATTGAGAAAATGTATTCATTAATCAATTTGAAATTTATGTAGACCCTGCCATCTTGTATCACTAGGTTGCCACCATAAGAAAGGAACATCATGAGCCACTACCTCTATTCAATACTAGATTCCAAAGAATGTTTCGTAGGTTGCAAGAACCTTACTTAGTAGCTGAGAATATTTCCATTCAGACATACTTAAGAGTTTTTGATCCGTTGATTGGCCTATTCTTACAAAGAACTTATCAGCCCAATGATATTGACTCCCTATCCTAGGTTTATCATCTAGTTATCAAATTGCAACAACAGATATGCCTGCAATCAGGTGTTTTAGGAGAAAATATTCCTCCCATGAATTATCAGATGCCTAACCCACCATTGTACAACACTGTCTCAGGGATGTCTTACTCCCAATATGGACCTGTGTTTGAGTTACAAGCTCCACCCACCATGCCCTTTTTCAGAAATGGCATGCAAGATTCTTCCCAACAAACTCAAAATAAACAACAACAAGCAGGAGGATCAAACCATGTTCATTCCCCAACCATAATGCAAAATGTGCAAAATGAACAAACCGTTCAACTAACCAGTGAGCTAGAAACTCTCAAAAAGACTCTATCTCAAATGTCTAATGACACGACACAACTTAGGAAAAACCCTTCCCATAACCAAAACCAGAATTATCAGAGTTAGGGAGGTTACAATAACCAGGGAAATTATTCCAATCAAAATGGGAATCAAAACACCAATCGGAAATTTTAGAATCAAAATTCCTCTAACCAAAATTACCAAATTCAGAATAGAGGATATAACCAGAGGTTCAACAACAACAATAGGCAGTGGAATATTGGGCCTAACAATGGGGGAGTTCCCCATAATTATCAGTCAGGTGAGGAGAGATCACATACTGCTAATCTAGCTAACCTTAATTTCATGACTAGTTGGTGTAGGCTACATGATATTGCAACACATTCTGAGGTTAATTGCCTAGAGATGGAGAAGATAGTGAAGATTGCACAGGCTGATGCCCATCCTCCAATAGGAAATTCCAATCAGGATAATGGGCCAGTAAGTATTGCTATGACTTATGAGACTATTGAAGAGAAATACCAATTTCCCATGGAGGGAGAAAATGGGCCAGAGGAGGATGTGTATGGTGCCCAAGCCTTTCAATCCAAAGGTGGTCACTTTCTGAGAAATCAGAATAAGGTCCCATTTACTACATCTGCACCTCCAAGAAATATGGTCCCACCTAAATAGAATGCAGATAATAATCCACCACCACCAAACGAACCTTCTGATTCTTAGAATAGGTAATCTGCCTCCTTTTCCTAAATATCAAGTGAGGAATGATTTAGAATTTGATTTTATTGCAGAACTACAAAGACAAAAGACATTATTGTCATTCTTTGACATCATGAAGTGGTGCCCAGCTCAACGTGAAGTGGTATTGAAGGCCTTGGAGGAGGCAAACCGCTTAAAAGGAAAAGGTAAAGTGACTCCTATGAAGGAGACAAACACAACTTTCTATAAAGGTAAGACCAGTACCCCACCTTTTCTTTTAAGTTTAAGAATTTTTGGAAAGAATTTGCATAATTGTTTGTTGGATTCTCGAGCATGGAGAAATGTTATGCCCTTTTCAATATGTAAGAAGTTAGGATTAAGTCCTATCATGACCAAGAAGAAGGTGATTTAATTAGAAAAAACTCAAGTCAATGTAGTAGGAGAACTAAAGAACATGCATGTATAGGTTGGATCAGATCCAAGGATCCATACCTACATAGATATCCAAGTGGCTGACATCCCAAAAACATATGGCATGCTCCTAATTCGGGAGCTAATGAAGAGTATAGGGGGATATTTGTCCTTGGATTCTCTCACATGTTGCTACCCTGGAAGTGGGTTGCAACATAGATAAGGATTGAGAGTTAACCAAGAAACAAGCACATGATTACAGAATATGATGCTGCAAATGAAGTAGCATATTTTGAGACTGAGATAGGAGTTTACAAACAAGAGGAAGTTCTTACTTTCTCTGTACTTAATCCCGAGGATAGATTTCCCCTAGAACACAGTGACCCAATGATCTGCATCAACCAACAAGTTCTAATAAGGAAATTGCAACAAGATAAGTTGGTTTTAGGAGAAGAAACTAATTTGAGTAGTTTGCTACTTCCTAATTGGTGTAGGATTCATTATCATAAACATTCAGAGTTAACATGCCAATCATACCTAGATATCTTAAGTCATGTAGATCAGCCTCAGTAAATATGTCAAGAGAAACCCTAGACCCCTATCAATGAGTTTTCTTTTAAAGTCAAGGATGCCACCATTCTCACTAGGACTAGCCTTTCTCAAGAGGAAGATTCCTCACCAATAGCCTAGACTCAGATTTCGAGCTCTAAAATTCAAGAAGAGGTTGAGGTGTCTCAATTCCCATTCAATACACCTACCACAAATAGTTTGCCAATGCCCAAGGCATTGATGAAAGATGAGTTGGATTGCAATTTAATGCAAGAAGTTGTTTAGGAATTGGTTTTTGAGCAAGTTGAAGATATAGAAAAATCTTCAAGTGAGCTTTGTCCCAAGTCAATTTTTGATGACCAACGAAATTTTGAGTCGCCACATATCTCAAGTAAGACATCCCCTCTTTTGCCTAAGAAGAAATAATTCCCAGCCAAAGACCAATTGTGGAATATTAAATTTGATGGTTCCAAATCTAAAGAAGGAAGTGGAGCAGGGATTGAACTAACCAACCCGAAAGGGAAAACTTACTTTGCATCTTACAAATTGTAGATTGGTTGCACAAACAATGTGGCTGAATATGAAGCACTTGCTCGAGGACTTCTATTTGCTCATTGTGAACCCCTAAACCTGCAAATGCATAAGGAAGTCAAACATTGTTAATGTTAGATCAAAATGCATGTAAAGATTTGAAGGATTCCCCATTAAATCCACCTATTAAGCTAAAATTAGGAAAATGAAGAACATAAAGCAAGAAACTTGAATTAAATCCTAATTAAGCAAATAAGTTAAAGATCTTATGGGAGAATTGGTGCCAATGATATGTTACAATTGGCCCTTTCCCAATTCCTATGGTTGCAATGTGGATTGATGAAGAAATGGTCAAATCTCCAAGGAGATTTGAGCATAACCTTGGTGCAAATGTGAAAATGATAGGAATGTATGGATGCAAATAGCAAAATCAATTCTCACTTGAAGAGAGTAACTTTGCATATGAGTTGTGGATGAAGATTGAGGAGAAGAGTCTCCAATTTATAGATTCAAATCTTGGAAGAGATAGTGGAAATAAGAAATGTGGGACAAAAGATAGTCCAATGGCATTGTGCCACTTGTCCCAATGAGATTGGATGAGGAATGTGCAAGTTTTGGCCAATGTGCCAATAAATGCAATTAGGTGGCATTTCAAACTTGAGAAATGACATGTTGAAGAGGGAAAAGGAATGAAGTTAATGTCACTTGGCTCAAGGTCAAGGACATGTAAGAGGCTTTTAATACCTTGTTGGAAGGACCAAGCCTATTTGGCCTTTTTGAATTCAAAAGAGGAATATTCCCTTTTTGATGCTTTGTGAGGGAAAATAGGAGAATTAATAAATCAAAGTAATTTATTTATTGTGCAAGTTGTATTCTCTAGAGAATTTTAGTGAGAAGGATTAACTTAATCAAGGATTTGATTAACTTAATGAAGAATTAGGTGATGTGACAATTTAGACTTAGATTTATGAATTGATTTAAGTCAGAAATTGAGAGGAAATGATTCATTAAATAAATGATTTGATTTATTTAATAAAGAAGGAATGTGTTAGATTAAATCAAATAAGGTTTAATTTATTTAATTTAATAGGACTTTAGAGATTTTAATCAAATAAAATGATTTATTTAATTAAACAACAATGTAGGGTTAATTAAATTAAACTAATTAATTTAATCAAAGGAGGTGATAGACTTAATCCAATAAATAATGATTTATTGAATTAAAGGATAGAAAGTGATGAAATGCTGAGAATTTGATCTGAGAAGAAAAAATTGTTCATAGTCGGGATTAGGTGTGCCAAAACGAACTTGTACATTTTCCATGTCTACATTTTGCCCCTCTTTGAAGCAATGTACTTGTTGCTTTGATTCAAAGAATAAACTGCTGTGATCGAAGGTCCAAGATTTTGAATTTTTTAGATGCCCCACTACTACCCCAGTAGAAGGATATTGCTGGATATTGCCCCCTCGAGAGACCAGATGAAAATTTTGGATTTTTGGATGGTCTCGCGAAAAAGATGACAAGGTGTCCGACAAGCTAGAAATGCCCCAGAATGCCAGAAAACTGCTTTAAAATGCCAGAAGGGATGCAAAACGACTCTTAGTTGGACAAAGACGGGCTCAGGGGACTAAAACCCAAGCTGGGAGGTCAAATTAGGTAAAAAAACCCTGATTTTCAGGCTTAAATAGACTGCGAGGCGTCATTTTCAATTCATTTTGCAATCTTAGCCTTTAGAAAATTTCAATTTTTAGCTCTGAGTTTGAGGGGAAATGGTGCAACGACAGCTTCCCAGGCACGTGATGGAGAGGGTTTAGACACATCAGCGGCCAGTCAGCGCAGAACCCGTGGTATGTACCCCTATCCATCTTTTAATTTTATTGTTTTACGTGCATTAAATAGGGTTAAGGTTCTGCTTAAACTGCATGGTGCCATAGGGTACGGCAGAAAGTGTCTTATCACAACTGCGCGGTCCCATATTGCATCGCATATGCGAAGTGCATCGTGCGGGGTAGTTTGCAATTTGGCATTTGGTTGGACGAAAGTCCACGACATTCCATTCTTCACCGCACAGCATAGTTAGGAACTTAGGGTTTGCGTCAAACAACACCGCATATGAAAAGTGCACCGCACGGGTCACTTTGTAACTGCTAAAATGGCAAACCCTATCGCGGCGGTGTAGTTTGGAACTTTCCAAACTGCGCCGCACCCACAAACAACGCCGCACTTGCCAGTTTGAGGCAGATTTTGACTTTGAAACTTTATTTTTTTCTGATGTGATGGCCTTCCTTGTGCAAGAGGAGCCTAGTGTACTCTATGCACGGGAGCATCGATGGCCAGTGCTTAGTAGATTAGGGGCTATGCCTGAGCTGGTCCAAGAGCACCTTGGTACCATTGGCCTTTGGTACATTGTGTATGCCCCTTTTGTTCGGGCTCACCTAAGCATGCTTACAGCTCTGGCAAAGCGATGGCACAGTGAGTTCTCCTCCTCCCATCTTCCTACCGGCGAGGCCATTATCATACTTGAGGATGTATGGCGCATCCTCCGATTGCCTATTCATGGGACCCGAGTCATCCATGATCTAGATGCTGGCAGAGAGGCCTGTTATAGAGTGATGCAGATGGATGCTATTGAGTTTTGTGATGGTCAGATTGACCTGGAGCTGTATCGTGACCGTGTGCACACGTACCGACTGATTATTGCTGCTATTATCTCGGGCCTTGTAGTACCTGATCGGTGGGGCCGATACTTTAGTCCAGGATGGGGACTTGCCTAGAATCAAATGGTTCATCAGAGGGAGTGCTTTTCTTGGAGACCAATACTACTGGCGTCCCTCTATAGGGATCTTCATGAGTTTGTCTACTTAGACAACAGGTCCATTGGGGCAGGAGGCACCTTACTGCATGTGTGGGGATGGGAGAGGATCCCAGTGCTTTGTCCAGAAATCACACCAGTTCCTTTGGAGATAGATGATCCCCTCGTTTGGCAGTACGGTGGGGCATTGATGCAATTTTCATTTATTGGCGTGAGTGGTATTCCACACTGGCGGTGAGTTCTCGATGAGATGAGAGAGTTCGTCTGGAGATTGTGGATGGATATTGGTCCATGGGGAGATGATTTCCAATAACTCTTCTTCGCTCGATAGGACAGGCTGATGTAGGGTCGAGAGCATACTATGATTGAGAGGTACCTTCCAGACAGGGTTGCTTGTTAGTTCAGGGAGGTACACAACACGCCCGATGACCAGTATGTGGCCATCTTTGCACGTACTACTAGGGAGACAGCATGGCGCCAACCCATCCCGGCAGCCGAGGTGGTGTCCTCTTTTAGGGAGTTAGTGGCTTGATCGTGGCCATATGATCAGGGGCCGACAGATGCAGGAGTCACCATAGCCTATAGGGCATGGTTCAGACCTCCCCCCAGATTGACAGTTCCAGGCGTAGTTGTCCCATGGCGCAGACGCAGGGGCCGGGCAGGTGGCAGGGGGCAAGGCAGAGGACGAGTTGAGACACCTCCTCATCAGACACCTCCTAGGGACGGGGCCCAGTAGTCACCTGTCCAAGTAGGAGATTAGGATGATCAGCCGAGGGTAGATCCTCAGCATCAGCCGGCAAGGCAGCCGGCAAGGTAGCCAGCGGGACAGCCGACAGGACAACCTGATCATCTAGATGTGCTGATTCAGTAGCTACAGGGGCAGATACAGGTTCTGAATGCAGAGAGGGATCAGGAGATAGGTCGGCGGTGGCAGTTAGAGAGTGCAGCGTCCTCATCTCAGGCCCGATCGATTGATATTCGAGATTATAGAGAGGCTATCAGAGAGGCCGAGTACTATCGACATCATTATCAATAGGTAGTGCCATTAGACCGCAGAGTGCCAGATTTTTCTCAGCAGACAGGGAGGCGACCAACAGAGGCACATGGTGAGAGATAGGATGGGGAGGGCAGTAGCCAACAGGGCCCACCCCCCTTTTGATCACAGGACACTTTTGCTTCATTTTTGATATTCGGGCTGCAGTATTTTGGCCTTATTGTACTATGTATCCAATGGACACTTGATCCGATTCTGTATCATAACAGTGATTTTTTGATGATATATATGAGATGATTTTTCCTTTTATGATGTACATACAAATATGTGATGTTATGAGATGTTTCTATCCTTATGGTTCATGTGATGCAGTGTATGTAATGAATGCATTTGTTTTTGTATTTTCCATGCTCTAAATGATGTAATGTGTATTAATGATGGTAATGGATGCCACTGGTAATGGTAATGGCGTAATGATGATGTATGATGTAATTATGTCTTAAGATGTTTAGAATAAAAAATTTATATTATTCCTCATAACTTAAGATATTGATATGATATAATGCTCTTCTGATGTTAACTATCTAGTGGATGTAGGATGTATGCATGAGTGATGTTTTTGATTACTATTATAATACCATGTTAGTGTGGAAAGAAGGTAGAAGAAACGTAGAATTAATGAGTTAGTGAGGATGATGATGGTGATTTTACATTTGTATATAGGAATTGAGATTTTCAAAGGGTGAATTGCGTTATGTTTGATAACACACATAGGTACGATGCATTGAGGTATTAAGAACCAGGATGGCATGGTACCTAGTGTGATGGAATTTGAATTGAAAACTAGATAGGAGTATTCTTGTTCACACTTAGCATTCATACTTTATTCAGGATGTAGTTCAGACATTCTAAACATCTCAGACCAAAACACAGAAAAGCAAAACTTGCTTCCGACTGACTCACCAAAGGGTGAAAGTGACGATTGACTTTATTATGAGTGAGATGTTCCTGGGTGAAAGCGAGGTGAACTGGATGCACCATTTTGGATTTTTAGATATTTTGAGGCTGTTTTTGGTATTTTCAAGATTTATGACAAATAGACTAACTTAAAGACCTATCCTAGGGGTCTCGGGAGCTGATCCATAGATGAGCTTTGCCTAGGTTATATACGCAAAGACCACGTAGTTTGACCGATGATGGACTAGCTTGATGATAAGATGGATGGACAAACAGGTTGCCCCCCTTTTTATTGCTTAAAGGATTGACTTAAAATGCAGACTAGATGGGAAAATGGATTGCCAATGCGACGAACACCTAAGGACTTACCCTAACTGTAAAATAAATGGGCAAACGGCTTACCAATGTGATGGACACCTAAGGACAGACCCTAACTATCTCAGGGGATGATCAAAGATCAACCTTGCCTACATTCAAGCTCAGAGACGATGTAGTTTGACAAGGTGACAAACTTGACTTAATGAAAAGATAGATGGGAAAACGGATTGCCAATGCGACAAACGCCTAAGGACTGACCCTAACTGTCTCGGGGGATGATCAAAGATCAACCTTGCCTATGTTCAAGCTTAGAGATGATGTAGTTCGACAAGGTGACAAAATTGACTTAATGAAAAGATAGATGGGAAAACAGATTGCCAATGCGACGGATGCCTAAGGACTTACCCTAACTGTAAAATAAATGGGAAAATGGATTGCCAATGCGATGGACGCCTAAGGACTGACCCTAACTATCTCGGGGGATGATCAAAGATCAACCTTGCCTACGTTCAAGCTCAAAGATGACGTAGTTCGACAAGGTGAAAGACTGACAAGACTCAATGATGAATTTTTGAAGATTTTCTGATATTTCGACATGTTTTTGGATTTTTGAATGATTTGGATGTTTTTGGTTTTTTCTAATGAATTTCTGAAAAAGATCACAAGAATATACACGAATCTAATCTAATGTTGCGAGAACGTGCCCCTAGTGTGGTGCGATAGACTACTTCAATAAAGGCAGGACATACTGACCTTATAAATGCCAAGTAGTTCCATGGTGGAATATGGTGTAGACACCAATGCAGGCTATGGTATGGATGCGAGCGGATGAGTGGACGAATGAGTGATGGAATGAGTCATGCAGATTCTAGTAGATGGGGAAGGTGCTTTATTTACACTTGGTGCCTGTTTGCCAAATTTTCACCAAGGTACTTGCCCAAAGCGCCATCGAAGTGGTTTTCACTAGAGGACGAATTTTTTCTTTTTACTATTTTTTTATAATTTTTTTGTTGTCACCAAGACGCCTGTTTGCCAGGTTTTCATCAAGGTAACCATTTTTTCAGGACTTTTTCTGATTGTTTTTTTTTGTATTTTTTGGTTCTATACCTTGCAAGATTTAGGCATAAATTTTTTTGAGGTGTGAACTATTCATGGGCTCTTGCAGGGGCTTGCCTTCTGGTGTCGACAATTGATATGCCCCTGATTTGTAGCTTGCAGTGATGATAAAGGGTCCCAGCCAGTTGGGCTCAAACTTTCCCTTTGTATCTGGATTTGGCACATTCTTTTGGTTTTCTTTCAGCACGAGGTCACCAACTTGGAAAGTGTGTTGTATGATCTTCTTGTTGTAGCTCCTTTTTAGGTGATTCTGGTACACTTGTCGATGATTAAAGGCATCAATGCACCTTTCATCTAGTAATTCTAGCTCATTGAGTCTTGTGACCCTGTATCCCTCATCTGTGATGAGGTTTTGCAATGATATCCTTAGTGATGGGAGCTCGACCTCAATAGGGGGATGGCTTCTGATCCGTAGACCAGAGAGAATGGGGTGGCGCCTATTGGTGTACGGATGCTAGTGCGGTAGGCCCATAAGGCAGGATTTAGCTGTAGATGCCAGTCGCGACCAGAGTCATTGATTATTTTCTTGAGGATTTTTAAAATGGTTTTATTTGTAGCTTCTACTTGGCCATTGCCTTATGGATAGTATGGAGTGGAAAAACGGTGTTGGATTTTGAATTTTTCACACAAATCATGAACATCCTAATTTTTGAAGGGCATCCCATTATCAGAGATAATGGATTGGGGGACACCGTATCGGAAAATGAGGTAATTCAGGATAAACTTGGATATTTGTTTTCCCATGATGTAGGTCATGGGAATTGCTTTGACCCACTTTGTGAAATATTCGGTGGCGGTGATGATGAACTTATGGCCATTGGATGAGGTGGGCGATATTTTACCAATGAGATCGAGCCCCCATTGTGAAAAGGGCCAAGGTGTAACAATGGGATGCAGTTCTTGAGCTGGTGCATGAATAAGGTCTCCATGTTGTTGACATTGTAGGCATTTTTTGACAAAGTTGTGTGCCTCTCTTTCCATTGTCGGCCAGTAGTACCCTGTTCTCAACAATTTTTGAGCCAAGGTCATACCACTTGAGTGTGACCCGCATGTTCCATTGTGTACCTCAATTAGAGCAGTCAAGGCTTCCTCAGGTTTTAAACAACGTAGCAAGGTTTTGTCTGTACTTCTATGGAAGAGGGTCTCTCCTAGGATGACGAATCGTGAATTCCTTTTGACAAAAGTGCGTTTTAGGTTCAGAGTGATGTCAATGGGGAGGATTCCTAACCTTAGGTAGGTGTATATATCATGATACCAAAGATCGCTAGGACTAACGAGTTCACACACGTATTCTGACTCTGGTACCTTGAATGTGGGTATGAGAAGCTATTCTACAAGGAATTCATGTTTGGAGACGTTGCGAGGAATGTCCAGTAAGGATCCAATTGTTGCCATTGCATCGGCCGCTCTATTGTTTGTCCTTGGTATCTGCTCAAAGGTAATGTTGATGAAAGATTCCTTGAGGCTTTCTACCACCTTCTTGTATGGTGTGAGTTTGTCATCCTTGGTTTGGTATTCACCGTTGACTTGGTTGATGATAAGTTGCAAGTCCCCATAGACTTTTAGTGCCATGATTCACCACTATGCTGCAATCTTGAGGCCTATGGTCAAAGCCTCATATTCTGCAATATTGTTAGTACAAGGGAATGCCGGCTTTTATGATCTAGGTATGTAGTCTCCTTGCGGCATGATGAAGAACACACCAGCTCTTGATTCATGTTGCGTATGAGAGCCATCAAAGTATAACTTCTAGTGGTCTGCTGCACCAAGGTTAAAAAGGGACTCATCTGGGAATTCTGATATGAGTGGGTTATCTGTGTAGAGGGGAGCTTCTGCCAGCTGATCCACAATGACTTGTCCTTTTATGGATTTTCATTCTACATACTCAATATCATGTTCAGATAATATCATTACCCACTTAGCCATTCTACCTGTAAGCGTTGCTTTTGACAATAGGTATTTTAGAGGGTCTATTTTGGCAATCAACTTGATTTGGTGCGCTAGCATGTAGTGTCTGATTTTTTGAGCCGCAAATACCAGTGCTAGGCAAGCTTTTTCTATTGACGTGTAATTGAGCTCATGTCCCACCATTGTTCTGCTGATGTAGTAGATAGCCCGCTTGGTTCCCTTTTCATCATGTTGGGCTAAAAGGGCCCCTAGGGCGGCTGTTGTTGCTGAGATGTATAGGATTAATGGTTTCCCCACAATTGGTGGCATCAACATAGGTGGTGTAAGTAGATATTCTTTTATTTTGCTGAATGCTTGCTTGCATTTGTCGTCCCATATGAAAGCTACTCCCTTGTGAAGTAGGTGTGAATAGGCAATCTGTTTATCTGCCAGTTGTGCTATGAATCTTCGGATGGACTAGAGTCTACCTTGCAATCCTCTTAGTTGTTTTAATGTTCTTGGTGCTTCCATTTCAAGGATTTCTTTTACCTTTGTAGGGTCCACCTCTATTCCTTTCATTGAAACTATGTATCCTATGAACTTTCCTGATTATACCCCAAAGACACACTTCTTCAGGGTGAGTCTAACCTTATATTGTTCGAGCCTGCCAAAGATAGCACTTAGAGTTGCTATATGGTCTTGTCTCTTCTTTGATTTAGCCAGTATGTCATCTACATAATCTTCAACTGTTTTATGGATCACGTCATGGAAGATTAATGTCATGGCTCTTTGGTATGTAGCTCCTGGATTTTTCAACCCAAATGGCATTACATTCCAGCAGTAGGTGCCCCAAGGACATGTGAATGTTGTCTTGTGTTGGTCTTCTTTTGCGATCATTATCTGATTGTACCCTGAGAAGCCATCCATTAGGGAGAGAATCTCATGTTCGGCCGTCATATCCACTATCATGTCAATGTTGGGTAGTAGAAATTCATCCTTGGGACATGCTTTGTTTAGGTTTCTGAAATTAGTGCAGATGCGGATGCCCCCTTTCGGTTTTGAGACCGGTACAAGATTTGATACCCATTCTGGATAGTCAATCGGGCGTATGAAGCCAACATCCATAAGTTTCTGTAGCTCAATCTTTACAAGCAAGGCTATTTGTGGGTGCATCTTCCTTAGCTTTTGTTTGACTGGTTTTGCTCCGGGGTAAATGACCAAATGATGAACTACTACTTCAGGGTCCAAGCCTGGCATGTCTACATAGGTCCATGCAAAATTTACCTTTTTCTCCTTTAGGAATGCTGCCAATAGTTCTTGTTCCTTTGTTTGAAGTGTTTGCGTGTAGAATGTGATTTGTGGCTTTGTTTCTGTTACCAGGTTGACAGGGTTCCACTGTTCTGCCAATACTGCTGACTTCTCTTGGTGTAGAGCAGTAGGGGGAGATTGAATCCTTCATCCTCTGGCACCTCAGGGAGGTTTTCACCATCGGATGCGTCCTTTATCTTTACTATTTTATGGTTAGAGAGTGTCATAGTGTGGTTTTCACTCAATAACTCCGAGCTTATTCTTGATCTTTTTCTTTTGCGACTGAAGGACTCAATTGTCTCCCCATAGTATGCTTGTGTGTCCAGTGTGATGTTGAATCCAGCCTTGTGATCTCCGCATGGGATTGTATCCCTTAGTCCCATGAATTCTGAGAGAGCCTCATCATTTTCGAACGAGTCTAGAATTGGCAATCCCCGTTGGTTGTGATCGATGAGTTGGGGGTACGCTAAGTGGATTTGGTGGGTTCATTGGATTGGCTCAGTGGGTGAGGCACTAATCATTAACAAGGTGGACTCCTCAAAAAGCCTAGGGAGACTTGCTATGGTATCCTCGTCATCACTACTAGGACACACATTGGTAATGTCAAAGGCGTAATTGTTAAGAGGGATCCCTAAGCAAACAGGTGGTCTAGGGATTGTTGTTGTTACCTAAGGAGAAGAACGGACTGCTCTTCTAGGTGTACCTCTGCCACGTACAGTTATAATCAGAGGAGTATAGCCAAGGCCAATATTTCACATCCTTCTTTCCACAATGATGGGCTCCGACCATCCATCACTATTTCTTCCTAGGCTTTCATTCTTGTTATAGCCCATGTCGAACATCATTTGTAACCCTCTGTTTGTTTCCTCCATGGGTAGGGTGGGAGTGGGTCTTTCATCTTGGTACAGAGTGTTTGTGATGTCCTCCTTGTCCACATTCTCTCGAATGAGATCCCCCCAACGGTGGAATCCAGAGTGTTCCATTCTAGTGCAAATAGGTGTTTGAATCAATTGTGGTTGCCCATGTGACCTAGGAGATTGTGGTAACTCTCCTACAACAAAAGCATTTCTCTTCATTCTATAATCACTGCAATCCATTGTCCTGTATCATGTTTTTGATCTCGGATATGTCGGGGATGGCGAGTGTCTCTGTCGCAGAAGTGGATGCGAGATTAGCTGGGTCTATGTATGAAGTGGATGTTCCTTCATCATTTTTAGGTACTTGAGGGATCTTGTAAAACTTGGCTTCCAAGTTTTTGCAATAGGCGAAAGGTTCAGGATCCCCATGTATAGTAACCTCCTCATTTTGATATGAGAACTTAATGCACTGGTGATAGGTTGAGGCCACTGCCTTCATTCCATGTATCCATGGGCGTCCCAGGAGGATGTTGTATGGTAGATCAAGGTCAAGAACTTGATAGGTTGTTTCCATAGTTGCTGGCCCCACTTGTATGGGGATCTTGATAGTGCCTTGAGACACTCTTTCCTGGTCATCATATGCTCTTATCATGATGCTTTTGTTCTTATTGATGGAATCCTCGGCGAATCCCAATTTTTTTATGAGTTTCAGTGAACAAATATAAAGACCTACACCACCATCTACCAGGACTCATTTGACTTTCTTTTTATGGATTAGGACTTGGAGGTGGAGTGCGCGGTTATGAGATGGCTGCGGGGGGAAATCTTGGTCTGAAAATGTGATGAGATTTGGGGTAACGATGTTACCCACCATAACATGAAATTGCTATGTGTCAAGGGTGGCAGCAATGGTAAATGTAGCTAGTGCTTCATCCAGGATCTGTCTATGGGCGGCGGAGATTTTTAGTAATTCCATGATGGAGATTTGTGCGGGTGTTCTTTTCAGCTGGTCAATTACATTGTAATAATAGGGGATGGCCTTTGTGTTGGTAATGGGGGTCTTAGCAGGTGCCCCAACAATGGTAACCTTTCTGCCTCGTGTGGTGACTCCACAGTCATTGTTGGCTCCCTTGATATTTATGACGGTGACCATCTCGTCGACACATTCGACTATCTCCTCGTATACTAGATTAGCACTAGCATACTTTTGTTTACTCTTATTATTCCCTTGGTTATTTCCCTGATTGTTCCCTTGGTTATGATTCGACATCAGATTCGTGTAGATTTTCAGGTCATGGTTTTCGGCCAGCTGCTCGATGTTGATGACCTTATCCTTGATGAGGTCTTGGATGATATTCTTGAGTCTCATGCAGTTGGTGGTGGTGTGTCCTTTGACTTTGTGAAG
This sequence comes from Sequoiadendron giganteum, assembly GCA_007115665.2. NCBI lineage: Eukaryota > Viridiplantae > Streptophyta > Pinopsida > Cupressales > Cupressaceae > Sequoiadendron > Sequoiadendron giganteum. The sequence goes on along the minus strand of CM021101.1, from coordinate 742,373,973 downwards.
GTCATAAAGGAGATTCTTATTGTACCACGGCGGTTTGGTCATGGGTTCCATGTATTTTTTGGAGTTAGAGATCTTGATTAGATTCTCTTTGACCAGTTTCTTCATGACAGACTCAATTGATTCGCTAAGGGCTATGAACTTCCTCTTGGGGGGAAACTTGTTGTGGGGAGGTGGTCCTCCTTGATTACCCACATTGTTGACTTGACTGGTGGAAGGTGGTTGTGACTATGCTACTACCGCATTAGTCTGCACATTATTATGATTATGATTTTGTGGTTGATGATGGTTTTGGGAATTTTGCTTAGGAGCACTGATGACTACCTTAGCGTCGACCACGCCATCGTTCGTGATATTTTTCTTCCTCGACCATGTTCAAGGTTTATCATTGTAGTTGTTAGATGGGTGGTTAACTTGTGGTGGAGTGAATGTTGGTGCACCTTCTCGTGCTGTAAGGGCTCTTTCAATGTTGAGCGCCTTTGGAATTAGTTGATCATATGATGTGATGCACTGCATTTTCAAGTAAAATGCCAAGTTTTTATCAAGGTTGGCTATGATGGTGTAGACTTGTTGTTCTTCTGGCATAGTCCACTTGCTCTGATTGGCCTTGGATTGCCATCTTTGCAAGAAGGATGTGAATAACTCTCCTTTTTCTTGTTTGAGTGCAGATAGTTCTTCTAAACTGACATCCACACCCATATTAAAAGCGTAATTTTTAAGGAAAGCCTCCACTATTTCCTCAAATGTTTTAATACCCGTGGGTAGGTGAGAAAACCATTCCATAGTTGGACCAGTCAGGCTTTGGGGGAAGAGCCGCATTAGATACGTCTCATCATATGTGACTTCCATGCAGTGCACTTGAAATTTTTTAACGTGGTTTTCAGGGTTTCCCATTCCATTGTATTTATCAAATTTGGGGATCTTGAATCCCTTTGGGAATGGTACCATGGTGAGACTTCTATCAAATGGATAAGGGCACAAGTTGCCTGGCGTCCTTGTGGTTTTTCCTGCTTGCAAGTCCAACACCTGCTGCGAGAGCAGTTTGATTTGTGTTGCGACATCTTTGCTTGGATCGGGGGGTGGGATGAATGAGTTATAAGGTGTTTGGGGAGTGCACGTGGTGGGAGGAGTACTAGTGGGCATTTGCTGCAAGCTTGGCTGTGTGTTTAAGGCTTGTTGGTAAGCCTGCATTTGTGCCAACAACGCTTGTTGTTGATCTTGCTATTGATGTTCCAATAACGCTTGTTGTTGGTCCATCTGCTGTTGTTCCCATGAAGCCTGCTGTTGGTCAATCTGCTATTGAGCTAGTAATGCTTGTTGGTGGTCTAGTTGCTATTGTGCCAACAATGCTTGTTGTTGGTTGAGCTGCTATTGTGCCAATAAAGCTTGTTGTTTAGCTTGGTGTTGTGCCTGAAAGTCTTGTAGGGCTTATTGGTAGGCTTGTAGGTGGATCGCTTGCAATTGTGCTTGGTATTGAGCTTGTGCCTGTTGTTGGGCTTGAGCTTGAGCTTGTGCTTGTGCTTGGGCTTGAGCTTGGGCCTGAGCTTGGGCTTGCGTTTGGGCTTGTTGCTTTTGCTGGAGTACTCTTTGTTCATTGGCCTTTTGGAGGGTTTGGATTAGAGTGGTGAATGAATTTGTTGTGTTGGCTTTTGGTGGGATTGGTGGTGGAGCAGGAATCATGCCAACTATCGTGGCGGGTGGAGGGATTGTGCTGGTGATTGTGATTTGGGTTGTCGGAGGGGTTTTTGAGATGATTGGTCCTTGAGGAGGCATGCTTTGGGAGACTTGAGGACCAATAGATGCATTAACCATGGTGATAGGAATAGTTGAGATTTGCTGTGAGGATATGGGAAAAAGAAGCGGGTTCAAAGTGGTGGTCGGATTGCTTGGATTGGAGAAATTTTCGATGGGGAAAGGTGGAAGACCTATTCCAAGAGGTGATGTGGATGCGAAAGGAAGCGATGGAAGGGATGATGCACCACTTTGGAAAGAAAAAGGATTGATAGCTTCCGTTGTTCCAAACAAGCCAACTTCCTCATGCGGTGGGGCAGTTGGTATGTTCAATTGATAGGCCGGTGAGGCATGAAATGAGGATGGACCAGCGGGATTATGAAATGTGAGTGGGACGTATGGGTGAGATGGGTTTTCTGGAATAGATGTAGCCAGTGTGGGGGTGATGATTGCTTCTTTATTAGCCACAAGGTGATGTTTTTGCAATTCCTGGAACATGGCACTCCCTTTGTTCACATTTGGGGATGTTGGTGTGATGACTGATGTGGTGCAAGGTACTTCTTGGTTGATGTTGGACAATGGGGATGCATCTGTACTAGTGCTTGTGTTAAGGTTGGGAGGGGGCATGACCCCTCCTCTTGCTATCGTATTTAGGTATTTGAACATAGCACTTACAATTTTGTGGTTCTTTGGATTTTGAACCATTTCCATGATTTCATTTGGTGTCATCCCCATGTCTTCATTTGTGCTATCCTCTTGATGACTCTCCTCTTGAGGATTTTGTGATGATAAGGGAGAGTTGCTTGGGGGATTGCTTGATCCCGCTAGGTTCACTTTGGTGTTTAAATGACTCATGTCCATAGAAGCTGATATTTCTTTGATATTCTCCATGTCCTTCTTGTATTGAGATCTTGTTTGGACCATAAAAAATAGGGATTTGTTCGATCCTAATCCTTTAGGTCCAAAAGAGAAGAACTAGGGAAGCTAAAAGATCAAATATGGTGATAATGGTGATGGGTTAAACTGGATGGGATGAGTGAGAAACCCTTTGAAGAAATTTTTGAAGGTATGTGCTAAAATTTGTAAGGGCTTTTGATTTGATTGATTGTGATAATTTGACTAGATGCGTTAAGTCAAACAAGATTGTTGTGAAGTTGTTTTCCCTAGGAAGTTGTGCTATCCTAAGGGAACTTGCACAAATGGATGAATTGAAAAAGTGTGTTATGCCAATGTGTTTGAGAACTAATAGACTTTAAGAAGTTGTGTTATCTCAAAGAAATTTTTTCCAATGGTTTAATACTATGTTTGCTAAGTGTGTTAAGCCAAGGTATGATGATGTTGATTTAGCCCTCTAAGTTTAGCGTGATGATTGATTCTAGAGTTCTCAAGAGGTTTGATGATGAAATGAGATTTGGTTGATGGAGAAATGAATGGGAATGACAACTTTGATCTTGAACCTTAACCTAGATGCTACTCTTTCTACAAAACCTCGGTATTGAAGAACATGCTAGACTTCCTATGGGAGAAATGCAAACCTTTGAAAAAGTTTAGGATTTTGTTGGCAATAAAATGCATACAATGCGGGATTGTTCCTTGAGGCCTTTTTGTAGAAATTGTATACAAGTCTCTCCCTTACTTCAAGGAGCATCTCAAGGCGTTGCTCACGGATTTTTAGACTCACTTTCTTGAACTTTGGCTTTGGGATTTTAATCTTGTGGGAAATCATTGGAAACAACACATGTGTAATTCAATTTGTCTCTTTATCTTGGTTAAATGAGGTTCCTTTTATCCAAGACACTTGCTTGCTTAGGTTCCAAACTATATGTCTAGTGTCCCATTTTCTTTCTCATCCCACAAGGTCCTTTGTGTGGAAATTGAGGAAAATAGGGAAAAAGTTTCCTTATGTTTATCCATATTGGAAAAAAATGATGGTAGGACTTGTACACTTAGAAACCTCTAGGAATGTGATTCCTAGGGAAAGCAAGAGTGGGCAAGTTCGTAAATAGGTATTTGTTTCCCACAAGGTGTTTGAAATTTCAAGGTTTTTTGTGTATGTTCATTTTTCAAATGTTTTCAAGATCAAGCAATGTGTTCTTTCCAAGCACTTTTACACTCCTTGGTTGATGAGGCAATACCTTGTTGGGTACCCACTTGGATAAATCTAGCTGCGCATATCTTGTGCGAATGGCTAAATGCTTGACCACACTGGCTCCCCTCCACGACACTCACTTATTCGGGTCAGCCAAGCATTAGTACCCATGAATCTCCCATGGCATACCTTCCATTTCCACAACAAGACCGCATGTTACGTGGGGCGGCTTCAAAGGACATAACCTTTTGCACCAACAAGATAGACAAGGTTTTGGACTTTTTCTAAACAAGGGGTTCTAATTCGGGCATTCCATTCATGGGGGATTATCCAACATCGGCGAGAGTCCATTGCTATCCATCTTGTCGGAATAATCCTCGTGATATTGGCCTTTGTTCCAATATCCACACTTATATCCTGGGTGGAAGTCGCTTGGCTTTAGCGTGTTCCCGGTTGGGTCGTTCCCTCGGGTGATTACTTTTTCCCACAAGGCAGGCCCTCTAAGATAAACAAAAGTGAGCCAACATATCCCATCATTTACACAACCTTTGTTGAAAAACAAAGGGGAAAACCTCCACAATATGTTATGCTCACACTCGCATGCTTTATTCAATTTTATGTGCCCAAATCGAAATGTGGAGGCAATCTTTTTGACAAGTTAATATCACAAAAATGCTTTTGATTCTCAAGATCACTATAAAGCATGAGAGAAGCGCATACACATTTTAATGATGTTAGTTTGTGAAAAAGTTTGCAAAACATAAAAGACACTTGTTCATTTTAACCTTCAAAGCAAAGATGAATTCTTTTTAAAAGCACCAAATGAAGTGTGAAGTTGCCTTGTTCCATTATTACCTTTCAAACCAACTCTAGTGTATTTGCCTAAAATTCTTTTTAGCCCCTTGGCAACTTTAAAAAACAAAGTTTGTTTGTTCTTTTTAGATCCCAATGAAAATTTAGTATTCTAAGGTCAAAGATTTTAACAAGTTCCTTAAAAAAGTGTTGAAGAACACTTAAGTGTTTAGAAACACTTAGCACAAAATGAACATGATATAAAAGAAAATTTGAAAGGTTTTTAAAGCCCAAAGTAAAATTAGTTTTCCTAAGGCCAAAGATTTTAACAAATTTTCTAAAGAAGTGTTAAAAAAAAATTTTAGTGTTTAGAAACACTTTGGGTTTTTGAAGATAACATCATGGTGAACTTCTCCTTTTTGCCTCCATCCTGCAAAATAACAGAAAAATAGAGAGTAAAAAAAAAAAAGAAATACAGCAAACCAGGTTAATAATAAAAAAATTTATTCAAATTTTAGAAAACTAGACTGATCCCACGACAGAGTTTAGCAAGTGCGGTGCTGCTTAACGAGTGTGGTGCTTCTTAAAAACACAGGCAGTGCTATACAACGCCATGCAGTCGACTGTATACGGTGCTATGCAGAAACAGAGACCGTGGGTGCGGAGGAGTTTTACACGCGGTGGAGTTTGGAAGCGGCGGTGTTCGACAAATTTTCAAATTTGGAGCGCAGGAAGCAGTTGCGGTGTTATATCGTGCCGCGGGCTTTGGGAGGTGCAGTGCAATACAACGCCGTGTATGAGTCTACGATGCAATACAGCGCCACATGTCTAGTATGCGGTATAGTTTCCTGTATATGAACAAAAAACGTGAAAAAACTATGGAATTTTGAAAGAAAAACATGTCAAATGTGAACAAGCCCTCCTTCTAGCACCAAAATGTGAACCCCTAAACCTGAAAATGCACAAGGAAGTCAAAAATTGTTAGTGTTAGATCAACATGCATGTAAAGATTTGAAGGATTCCCCATGAAATCCACTTATTAAGCTAAAATTAGGAAAATAAAGAACATAAAGCAAGAAACTTGAATTAAATCCTAATTAAGCAAATAAGTTAAAGATCTTATGGGGGAATTGGTGCCAATGATATGTTACAATTGGCCCTTTCCCAATTCCTATGGTTGCAATGTGGATTGATGAAGAAATGGTCAAATCTCCAAGGAGATTTGAGCATAACCTTGGTGCAAATGTGAAAATGATAGGAATGTATGGATGCAAATAGCAAAATCAATTCTCACTTGAAGAGAGTAACTTTGCATATGAGTTGTGGATGAAGATTGAGGAGAAGAGTCTCCAATTTATAGATTCAAATCTTGGAAGAGATAGTGGAAATAAGCAATGTGGGACAAAATATAGTCCAATGGCATTGTGCCACTTGTCCAAATGTGATTGGATGAGGAATGTGCAAGTTTTGGCCAATGTGCCAATAAATGCAATTAGGTGGCATTTCAAACTTGAGAAATGACATGTTGAAGAGGGAAAAAGAATGAAGTTAATGTCACTTGGCTCAAGGTCAAGGACATGTAAGAGGCTTTTAATGCCTTGTTGGAAGGACCAAGCCCACTTGGACCTTTTTGAATTCAAAAGAGGAATATTCCCTTTTTGATGCTTTGTGAGGGAAAATAGGAGAATTAATAAATCAAAGTAATTGATTTATTGTGCAAGTTGCATTCTCTAGAGAATTTTAGTGAGAAGGATTAACTTAATCAAGGATTTGATTAACTTAATGAAGAATTAGGTGATGTGACAATTTAGACTTAGATTTATGAATTGATTTAAGTCAGAAATTGAGAGGAAATGATTCATTAAATAAATGATTTGATTTATTTAATAAAGAAGGAATGTGTTAGATTAAATCAAATAAGGTTTAATTTATTTAATTTAATAGGAGGACTTTAGAGATTTTAATCAAATAAAATGATTTATTTAATTAAACAACAATGTAGGGTTAATTAAATTAAACTGATTAATTTAATCAAAGGAGGTGATAGACTTAATCCAATAAATAATGATTTATTGAATTAAAGGATAGAAAGTGATGAAATGCTGAGAATTTGATCTGAGAGGAAACGTTGTTAGTAGTCGGGATCAGGTGTGCCAAAACGAACTTATACATTTTCCATGTCTACACTCATAAGAAGAAGGTTACCGCTCTCATAGTTATGGGGGATTCTAAGGTGATTGTAAAATAGGTACTTAGCCAATATACATGTCATAACAAAAGACTAGTAGCTTACATAAAAAAAGTTTGGAATTTGATGCTTTTGGGATTATTCTGATCTTTGGAGAATATAATCAAATTGCAGATGCACTTGTTGTTGCTGCTAGCACATTGGAACCCATGCAATATTTTGACCTAAAGAGATTTTTAGTTGAAGTAATCATGATCCCAGCAATCCCTGATAATGTCCAAATTTTTTAGGTATTTGATGATGATGAGCATATATTGGCCTTTTTGGAAAATTCTAAAGTTTTTGAAAGAAAAAAAAATAGATGAATCTGAGAGAGATCAAGGAGATTGGGATCCTAAGAAGGATAATGAAGAAGGGATATTGGATTTGAAAAGTAATAGCATTCCGAAAGGGATGGTTTCTTTGGAGAGAATATTTGATTCTGACCCATGGGCTCGTCAAAGGGTGCCTACAGAGAGTGATGGAGGGAAGTATGAATTTGTTAATTTGACTCACTTAGGCCCTAAAAGGAATGCTCTTATTGGAAAGTATTGTCCTCAAGAAATTAAGGACAAGATAGTCAAAGTGTTGGAGTAGAACATTGAAGCCATTGCTTGGAGTTATGATGATTTAAAAAAAATTGACACTTCGGTGATCACTCATGCCATGCCTCTCAAGCCAGAAGCCAAGCCTTTTCATAAAAAGCAATGCTCGGTCAATGCTTTAATTGAGCCCTTGATTCAAAAAGAGGTCCAAAAACTCTTATTTGCAAGAATAATCTTTTCGGTTAGACATTCTACTTGGGTGGCCAATCTAGTTCCTGTATGCAAAAAGAAAGGTAAAATTAGATTATTTGTTGATTTCAGGAATCTAAACAAAGCCTCTGAGAAAGAAAATTATCCATTGCCTTCTCTTGATGAAGTATTACAAAAGGTTAATGGATCCCAGATGATGTCATTCTTGGATGGTTATTCTGGATACAATCAGGTCCTTGTCAGTCATGAGGATAGAATGAAGACTGCTTTCACCACCAAATGGGGCACATTTTCTTACATGAGGATGCCTTTTGGTCTTATCAATGCTGGAGCTACCTTTAAAAGGGAAATGGATGTAGCTTTCAAATATCTGATAGGAAAGTGTATAATAATTTATGTAGATAATTTAACCATCTTCTCTAGGAATAGAGAAGACCATGCTGCTGATCTGGAAAAGGTTCTCAAAAAATGTATAAGTTATGGTGTCTCTCTTAATCTGAAGAAGTGTGTGTTTGGAGTGTCTGAAGGGAAAATATTAGGTCACATCATATCAGAGGAAGGGATATCTATTGAACCTGATTGAGTGGAGGCCATCATGAAATTGACAAGGCCAGGCAACAAGAAAGAAATGAGATCCTTCTTTGGGTGGATCAATTTTGTTAGAAAATTTATAATAGGGTTTGCGGAGATTATCAAACCTCTCAATGAAATGATGAAGAAAGATGCGAAGATTGAATGGAGTAATGAGGCTAAGTCTGCTTTCTCGCAGATCAAATAGTCAATACCTGAGGCAGCTATTTTGACAAGCTTGGATTATTTAAAGCTTTTTTATATTTATTCTTTTGCATCTGACCATTCATGTGCATTTGACCTATTTCCTTCATGAGCTCTCCATTTTAAAATGCAGAAGTGAGATACTCACCACTAGAGAAAGAAGCCTTCGCATTGGTACGAGCGGTAAAGAAGTTTAGACATTACATTCTTTGAAGTCAAGTAATGGCTATAGTTCCAGATCCAGCTATGAAGTCTCTTTTGATGCAAAGCGAGTCAGGAGAACAAAGAGGGAAGTGGATGGAAATCCTACAAGAATTTGACTTAGAGATTCACCCGATGAAACTCGTTTGAGGCCAAGGTTTGTCAAAAGCGATGGAAAAAGTGGACAAAAATATCACTTGTCAGCAGTACACCGTCTAGTCATTTACTAAGGATCCTTGGTATACAAATTTAATTTTATTCCTCCTTAATAATAGATGTCCAGAAGGAATGAATGCTACTTAGTGGAGAGCATTGAGGATGAAGAGTGATCATTATATGCTTAAAGGGGGATCCATCTACAAAAATAATTTTCAAGGAATTTACCTACGTTGTTTGGATCAGCAAGAGGCCAAGCATGCTATTTCTGAGTTTCATGGAAGACATGGAACATGACATGGATCTGTGGATGCTTTGGCTCACCAGATTCTTAGATCAGGCTATTATTGGCCTTATGTATTTCAGGATGCACACCAACATGTCAGAACCTATCATGTATGCCAAAATTCTGCACCTAGGGAAAGGAATCCTGCAATGGCTTTGCAACTAGTGTATGAGGTAAGGTCATTTTCTCAATGGGCCTTGGATTTTGTAGGTGTTATTAATCCCAATTCTTCTATAGGACATAAATTCATCTTGACTGCAACTGACTATTGTACACACTAGACTAAGGCCCAACCCTACAAAAATAGCACCATAGAGGTGGTTATCAAGTTTTTGACCGAGAACATCACAACTAGGTTTGGAGTTCCATTTGCTCTGGTATGTGATAATGGCCCTACTTTTTCTTCTGTTGAATTCATTCAATGGGCATATGAGCATAAAATTATTTTGAAATATTCGTCCAACTACTACTCTTAGGGAAATGGAGTGGCTGAGTCCACTAATAAAAGATTGTTGGAGGTGATAAGAAAATTACTAGAAAACAATCCTAGAGACTAGCACACCTAGTTGAGATTTGCCTTATGGGCAGATCAATCCCGAATCAAAGCAGCCGTAGGAAACTCACCTTTTAAGTTAGTCTATGGCCAAGACCCAAACTTCCTAATCCATTTACAGATACCTATTCTTAAGTTCATGCATGAATTTTATACTAAGGATGATAGGATTGAGGTTAGATTACTTAATTTGCTTAACATGGAAGACCAAAGAGATCCTGCTTTGTAGCAGTTCTCTAAGCATTAGGCTATCGTCAAATGTTGGTTTGACAAAAGAGCCAAGATAAAAGATTTTAGGATATCAAATCTTGTGTTATTATGGGATAAAGCTAGATAAAAAAAAGGAGATCACCAGAAATTTGATAGACTCTGGTTAGGTCCGTATCAACTGGCTGAGATAATAGGTGATAATGCTTTTCATTTAAGTACCTTAAGGGGAGAGCCTGTTCCATTACCAGTTAATGGTTAGTTTATCAAGCACTATTTTGGTGCATAGAAGGTCTGATTTTTAGTTTTTGTGTTTTGTTTGTTTTGTTTTGTCTTGTTTTGTTGGGGATGCTCATTTTGTTCATCTCAAGACAAGGGGTTGTTATTCAAAGTATGCTACTGGTACTAGGAGAGAAATTGGTTTAGGTATTTTCATCATCACCATTGAAAAGGATTTCATTCTAAAACTTATGTTTTATGATCATTCTGATCTAGGGTTTGAAAAGTTATTAAGGATAGAAGGTACACTGTGAATATCTCATGAATTAGGATAAAACATCTATCACAAAATTAGAAAAACATTTGCCTAAGTAAATTACTATCTATTTAGGATGGTTCTACTTTTGATTCAAGTGAAAAATCCAATTCCAAGACTATCATGAGATCCACTGTAGTTCTCAACCCACATTTTAGATCCATTGTGTCTGAGTATTGAGGAAGGTGCATGAAATATTTCCACAAATGAAGCTTGAGTAAAAGAATGATAATGAAAAAAAAAGAAAGAAAGAAAAAGGAAAAATCAATATCAAATGGGTAATCAAGTATCTCTATTAGGGGTATGGATGCCTAGCTAGCAGTAGAGTAATTCTTTTAGAGAACTAGAGGTATCTCTGTCAGGGGTATGTACGCCTGTCTGGTAGCGGAGCAATACCCAGGATTTTATTGCACGATAGTTAAAGGACTCAACCTATGTAGCTTTAATCTTAGGTATAGTTGTTCAGGAACAGAGAAAGTATCTATAAAGAATGATGCACAATATATGCACACACTCAGATTCAGAAATAACTCATGAGCACATACATCTGAGATTCCAGCTCAACTTTATTGTAGATATATTAGATCTTATTCAAATTAGCATGCTTCATAACCCAAATAGTCTTAAGGTGACTGAAATTTTCTTTGGGTATCTTGAAAATGGGTAAACCATTTTCCCAGCTGAGTCACCATTTGTTATGCCTTGCATAACCACCCCAGCTTTTGCCTTGGTCAAAATGGGTCCCCCTTTATGTTTTTTATCCTTGGTTGTTTTTCAAACAAAGTTTGGAGTCTTTCTTTTCCAATACTTTGTTTTTCTTTGGTTTATTCTATCGGAGGTGGAGTCAGAACTGAATCGGGTTTTAGAACTTCTTTCAAAGCTCATTTTGATCCCCATCTAGACAATTTTCTTTTGCTTTGTTGTTTTTGTCTAAATCAAATCTCATTCCGCCTCCGCCTCCGCTTTTTGGTCTTTCGTTTTAAACTAAGTTTTTATGTTAAGTTTTCTTGTTTCGGTCTTTTTGTTTTATTTTTTTCATTTTGTTTCGCTTTCTTCTTTGTCAGTGGAACAGGACTCGGAACAAGAACCAAGTTGGGAAGTTACTCAATTTTCCAAAATAGTTTTCATTCTGATTCCGCTCCTACCATTTCTTGGTCATTGACCTTTACTGAAGTCACGCGGTAGTAATGTGCTAGTTCTTTCTGTAGTTTTGACTCTGCTCTACTGTATTTACTGCATTAATGACAGGTGCCATGCATGCGTGAAACTCTGAGTTTTACCTTAATTAGGGATTAACGCATAGTTATTACCACTATTGCTAAGAGATTGAAGAGTGAACTGGAGTTGCAGTGAAGCTTTTGTGCGAGTGAATCGATTGATAGAGAGATAGTTGTACATAGATTACTTCAGGAGGTTAGCCTATTTATTTGCATTTGAGGTAGGGTTTTCTATTCTCGTTCTTCTTTTTATTTTTTGCATTTTCCATTTCTGTTTGTTTTGGATTATTTTGCTTTGGGAAAGTTCGTGATTCTCGATAAATTTGTGTGTTTTGTTTTTTCTTTCTTTCTTTGTTTGGATTTATTCTCTTCATATTTTTCTTTTGTATCTGGTTTCTTTGTTTTCAACACGGTCGTTTTCACATTTTAATCGTGACCGAATCGTGGTTCCCTAGTTTTAAAAATGTGTAGGTTAATTACAGTTTGTGCAGTGAGTGGGGTTTGGTAAATCTTGAAAAGTAATAGCATTCTAAAAGGGATGGTTGCTTTGGAGAGAATATTTGATTATGACCCACAAGCTCGCCAAAGGGTGCCTACAGAGAGTGATCGAGAGAAGTATGAATATGCTAATTTGACCAACTTAGGCCCTGAAAGGAATGTTCTTATAGGAAAGTCTTGTCCTCAAGAAATTATGGACAAGATAGTCAAAGTGTTGGAGCAGAACATTGAAGCCATTGCTTGGAGTTATGATGATTTAAATTTTTTTGACACTTCAGTGATCACTCATACCATACCTCTCAAGCTAGAAGCCAAGCCTTTTCATCAAAAGCAACGGCCCGTTAATGCTTTAATTGAGTCCTTGATTCAAAAAGAGGTCCAAAAACTCTTATCTGCAAGAATAATCTTTCCAGTTAGACATTCTACCTGGGTGGGAAATTTAGTTCCTGTATGCAAAAAGAATGGTGAAATCAGATTATGTGTTGATTTCATGAATCTAAACAAAGCCTCTGAGAAAGAAAATTATCCATTGCCTTCTCTTGATGAAGTAGGTGAGTCATCTTTTCAAGTCCCACTTACAAAGCAGCAAGGTGTAGAGATACCTAAGGATACTCTTCATGATATTGTTGAGTCATTAAAGGGAAAATAAGTGGAGTTGGAGATTCATGATGTTGGAACAAATTCTGATGAGACTTTGTTAGAGAAGGATGCACAAGAAAATATGCCTCTAGAGGAGGAAATTGAACATGTACTGACTGAGGAGGATCAGTGGGCACTATTTGAGGAGGCAAAGAAGGCTTCAGACAATCAAGAACACGCTGCAACAATAGAGAAGCAAAAGGTAATTGATGTCAAGGTACAAGCTGATGCCTTACTCCAACAACAATAGGTAGAAGCCAAACAAAGAGATGATGAAATAGAAAACTAGGAAAGGCAAAAGGAATAGGAGCTCAAGATCAAAGAATAAAATGATAAGCTGGAGTTAATACAAAAAATTTATGATTTGGAGGAAGAAAAGGCAAAATAGCGAAGGGAAAGGGAAGTTCTTGTGGCCAAATTGAAGCTTGCTGAAGAGGCCTATAAAGAGAAAGAGGAAGTAGAACAAGTGCAAAAGGAAAAGGATGTCGAGGAGCTAATCAAGCAGCCACACTAGGAAAAGGAAGATGCATAAAGACTTAAGGCATTCGAGGAAGAAAGAAACCAAGAACTAGAGAAGACGAGATTAGAAGAAGAAAAGTTGAAAAAGGAAGAAGAAGAGAAGAGGATACAAGAACAAAAGGATAGGGAGGAAGCTAAAAATCTTGCTCAGACAAATGTGGAGCAAGAAAAAAAAAGAAACAAGGGGTTGATTCTCAACCTCAGGTAAATGTGCAACCACCCTCTACTACTGTTGCTTCTTCTTCAACTATAATGACCACTACTCCAAGTGCTCCCACTTGGTTAAAATTGGATCTTCAGAAGAGATTAGTGACACCTTCATAGCCTCTCAATTGGGATGATATGACAAAGGAAATTGAGAAAGAAAGGCCCAAGAAGAAGGCCAAGATCCTACATTCCATCAGACTCACCAACAAGGGATAAATTATTATTGAATGTGCCATACCAATGATGGACAAGGATGTAGGAGACATGCAATTAACTGATTATCAGTTGGGTACTGTTAACTAGGGAGACCCACTAGAGATCAACAGATGAATTTGATAGATTTGGTAGCTTCATCCACTAAATCTAGAATGATGAAAGATAAGCAGAAAAAGGATGAGCTTAAGGCTCAATTGGATCAATTGCTTTCTTTCTTGAAAAGTGTTTCTAATCCGAGGTCACAACAAATTGCCACCATTGAAACACTAGTTTTGCTTAGTAAGAAAGAGGTGGATGATTTGGTACAGGTAAGGAGTAAGGAAGAGATGTTGGATAGGTGGACTGATAAGATAAATTAGGTAATAAGTGAGGTGCTGGACAACAGTTTTGAGGTTCATAAGATGACATAGCGATTAATAGAAGAAATGAACCAGTATGTCAAATTATTGGGAGAGCAGGAGGAGGAATACAAAGGATATAGTCAAAGGTTGAAGGAGGTTAGCAAATTGTCAAAGTCCACTCTTCTAGAATAGTCAATACTTGAAGAGGACAATAAAGATTTCTTGTCAAAAACTTCCAGCATACTTCAATTTAGGTCTAAATTTCTATACAAGCATAAAAGTGAAGCTCAAGATTCTATCAAGGATCTGAATGAACAATTTGAAGAGTTGGAAGCACTTATTGCTGACATAGTAAATGTTAATATACCGGTAAAAGAGGGTCTGCCTTTGAACCAAATAAAGGAGAAATGGGATGATAGGTTTAAAGAGGTCATGCAAAAAGGAGATGATGGTGAAGATTTGCTATTAGATCCGTTAAAGGATATTAAAGTAGATATACGGGCAGCTAAGAGGGAGTTGACAAAGCTAAAAGACATGAGAGGATTTGCTACTGCGGAGCTAGAAAGGATCAAGTTTGAAGATAGATGGGTTGATGGGCCGGATTTGGAGGTTCTTCAACAAGTCTTCTCCAATTACGATGAGTACATTGCAGAGAAGGCTTCACATGCATAATTGATAACCTCATGAATGCATGGTTTTATTTTTTCCTCCTTTGCATGCATAACTAGCAGTTTGGGGGCGCATGGTTTTCTTTTCTCCTCTCCATTCTTTTCTTCTAGTTTAACTAAGTTTCGAAGATGACTTTAAACCCTAAAAGGGTGGATCGACCTAAAATAGAAAAGACTTCAAATTTTTGTATATCTATAAATACCTATGAGGTATCATATTGTAAGGGTCAACTGATGAGAATAAGATTAGCCACTTGATAGTAGGAGATATAATTTTTCATAGTTTTTACAGAGATACATTGTTACTTTATTTACCGTTCAATATAATTATAGGTTTTTATGCAATATGGAGTTGGAATTGAGTCTTGTTGGATAAGGTGGATGAATTATAATCTATCTGTATGCTAGTGATTGTGTTGAAGCATAAGAGTTTTTTTTGTGATGAAAATCCTTAGAAGAAACCAGATTTAAGGATTATTTCATTAAATTGTCCGTGAATTGAAATTATTGAAGTCTGCTGATCTATGGTCTTGGCAACGAATGAAAGTGTGTTCTTTTATCTTTTAAATATTTATGATGTGTGATTGCGATGTTAAATTAAGCACCTTAGATGCATGCAATAGTATGGACTATTCTGTAAATTGTATCATGCCATGGTTTTTTTGATCTTTTGGAAGGACATTCGTTGTTGAAGATATATGTTCGGATATTAGATAAGTTTTTATTCATGTTTACTGATGAACGCCCTGATCTATCTTTTTATATTTATTTAAAAACCTCCTTTTTCATTAAAGATAATTCGATGAATAAGTCATTGCTTGCATTCCTCATTACCAGCAAAGGCCCCTTGAATATTATAGTTACATGGACCGATTGAGTGACACCAGACAGTTGAGAACCAACTACCAAGACCTTGGGAGTTAGACTACTATATGTTGTCTTTCTTTTTTAGGAGAAATAGAGTAGAAATATTTTGTTTAACGTTGTTTGTGTCATTTTCACCATCAACAAGAAGAGATTACCAATCCTCTATGGGTAAGTCATCCACCAGTGGAGTCTCAAGAATTGAGATTACTAATTTTCTGACAGATTTCAAGTAGGATATAATAAAAAATCTAGCTACTCAGCTGGATACACTTGAAGCTAAGAAAAAACATGAGGAGGCAGAGGAAATACTGGAAAAATATTGCCATGATTGTAGATAAAATAAGAAGGACTGTAGATGCAAAGTGATATCTAACATTGATAGTTAGCATATTCCACCTGAGTTCAAACCAATCTAAACTAAGGAGGACCAAGTCTACTTTGTTGCACAGGAGAGGCCTTGGGCTTCAAGACAAGGTATGCCACCAGATCCACTATCTTTTGTTGGGCCATATTTCAATTCCTATTCATCTAGTAACCAATGGAAGCCCCTTGTCCATCCAACTATGGAGGATAACCACCACATTCTTGGGGTAACCCTCTAAATGCTTGGTCTAATTATCAAAATCCCTCACCTCAGTGGCAACAACCTCAAGGGATTTGGTAATAGTTCCAAGAATCTTGGCAACTACCTCCAACAAATTGGTAGCAAACTTCTTAGTGGAGAAGTGGCCAACAATGACCAAACAAGACAATAAGCTACATGCAACCACCTTGTCAACCCCAACAGCCTGCTATAATGCCTCCTCTTGCTAATCCAAATTCAAATTCTGCCAGACCTGCTCAGTTACTAGCCCAACCCACACCAAACCCAAATAACAAACCATAGCAATAACTTGTATATTTTGTTGGTCCAAATTAATTCCTTGCATATGTTGTGAGTTTAAGTGACATACGTCTATGTTTAGGAACTAACTCGTTAGCTCCTTCCACCCCCATTAACATTGAGCTTCTTGTGGAAGAGCAATAAGAATCTCTAACTGATCCCATTAAGCCTTGTGTACCTAAGAATCCTGAACCAACTCCAACCAAGCAGACAACCCAATAACCACATTTCCCCTAGAGATTGGAAGAGTCCAAACAAAAAGAAGACAAGGAGGAAACCACTTTTGATATTCTAGAACAACTAAAGCATATATGTGTCCAGATACCCCTCTTCCAAGCCATAAAAGAGGTCCCTATCTATGGAAATGCAATTAAAGAAGCATGCCTTAAGAAATTGGGCAGGAAAAAGAAGGACCCAACTACAGTTCATCTAGTGGGGCAGCTTGCTGACATAATGCTTGGAAAATTAACTATCCCAAAGTACAATGATCCAAGTAGTCCTATAGTTGAAGTTATCATAAATGGGATAAATATAAAGAATTATTTGATTGACCTAGGTGCAGAAATCAATGTGATGACTAAATACATCCTACAACAACTGAATATTGTAAGCATAATATCCACTCCTACTATCTTGCAACTTCTTGATATTTCCACTGTTAAGCCTGATGGCATAGTAGAAGACCTCATGGTGATCCTAGACTCTTGGGAGTATCCAATTGACTTCATGGTTATTTCTCCCAAAGCTACACTTGGTTGGTATCCCGTTCTCCTTGGTTGGCCATGGCTAGCAACTGCAAATGCTTAGATTGGATGTTGATCAGGTGACATGACCATTTATGATGGCAGGAACACCAAAAATCTTTTTCCTTATCCTCCTACTTAGCCATCCCATGATGATAATTCTATATGGCAACAAGTTGTTGAAGAGGCTGAAGATGTTAACTCTATGGCATAGCTCATGATGCTAGGAAGAAGTCCTTTCTTGTAGCTTCAAGACGAGGATGAAGTGTTATCTAGTATCACTCAAAACCATTGCCAGATAGATGAGGCATCATCCACTCATGTGTCTAGATCTATAGACCTCATGCAAACACTTTTTTTAGTTCTTCCCAATCTTCCTACAGCCACTATCTCTATAGACAGACTTCTTACAGCCACTGTCTCTACGAACAAGCTTCCTATAGTCACCCTTTCAACAAAAGAA
Organism: Sequoiadendron giganteum; assembly: GCA_007115665.2. Taxonomy (NCBI): domain Eukaryota; kingdom Viridiplantae; phylum Streptophyta; class Pinopsida; order Cupressales; family Cupressaceae; genus Sequoiadendron; species Sequoiadendron giganteum. Next base: position 742,356,409 of record CM021101.1, on the reverse strand, counting down.
ATTCTTAAAGAAATAGGTATGATCCACGTAATGCTTCCACATGAACTTAAGGTACCATGTATTAATGAAGTAGCTATGATAGAGCTAGTTACACAAGTACATGTGTTTAAATGAAAATATCTAAATATCAACAGTAAATTGAATGAGGAACAACAATTGACATTGGTAAATTTGTTGAAAGCCCATCAAAAATCATTTTCCTAGGGTTACCATGATATGAAGGGACTATATCCAAAGTTCTGCATTCATCGGATATATATCAAAGATGATTTTACACCTATGAGGTAGCCACAAAGGAGGATCAACTTTGCATTACAAGAGATTCTCAAAATAGAGTTGAAAAAGTTATTAGATGCAGGATTTATCTAACCTATTTTAGACAGTGGGTGTCTTCATTGGTGATTATGCCCAAGAAGGGAGGAAAATGGAGACTTTGTATTGACTACAAGGAGTTTAATGCTGCTACTAAGAAGGATCATTTTCCCTTTCCTTTTGTAGATCAAGTCCTAGACTCTCTTGCAGGAAAGTAGTACTTTTCTTTCCTTGATAGATTCAGTGGCTACAATCAGATTCAAATTGTACTAGAAGACCAAGAGAAGACAAACTTCACATTTCCATGGGGGACATATGCCTATTCAGTGCTTCCCTTTGGGTTATGCAATGTACCGATAAATTTTTAGAGAGAAATCATCAACATATTCTCAGTTATCTCCCTTGACTGCATGGAAATTTATATGGATGATTTTACCACCTATGGTGCTGATTTTGATAAAGCATTGGAAAATTTGAAGAAAGTCCTACAGAGATGTGAAGACCAAAATCTATCTCTAAATAGTGATAAATGCTTCATGATGATGCAAAAGGGTGTAGTCCTTAGCCATTACATTTCACACCGCGGTATTCAAGTTGACCTTGCAAAAATTGAGGTAATTGCTAATCTTTCCACATCTACAAAATAAAAGGATGTTAGGTGTTTCCTAGGACATGCGGGATATTATAGGCATTTCATCATAAATTTTAGCAAAATAGCAACACCACTATATAGTCTCCTGACTAAAGATGTTGAGTTTCAATGGACAAAAGGTAGTGATAAAGCATTTTCTAATTTAAAGCCAACTCAAAATCATGCTCTTGTACTTAAGGGACCTAATTAGGAAATCCCATTTCACATACGAGTATGTGCACGATCATGATGGGCCAAAAAGTGGCTTTATGTAAGTGATATGATGGTCCATGTGGCTGATGATATTTTTTTTTACCCAAAATTGATGAAACAAAAAGGGTTTTTAAAGGAGATTCTCAAATTTCCACCAATATAAATTATTCTTTACTTTGAATTTAATAAATTATTATTATTTATTTTATATTTGAATTACGACTAAAGTCCTAATTGATAGGCTAATTGAAAAATACTTATAGCTTTCAAACAGTATCACATTTTTTTAATATGAAACATGCATCACATTCTATGCTTTGCATACTATAGGATTAAACAACGAAAAAAATTAATTTCATGAAGTTTTGACCAAGCTAAGGTGGTCAGACATACAAGTTTTTATATTTTTAAAAAGTTTTAATAAAAAATTCATAATTAATTATTTACTTGGAAAAAAATAAAAAAAAAATGGATCACATTGGGACATGAGTCCTCTACTTATATCTAAAATATTATAAAAAAATATTATCATTTTATTGTGGTTAGGGTGGTCAAATAGACACCTACTTCTTACTTTTTCCTTGAAATTTAAGTACTATTGCATTGAAATTTCAATTTTTCACCAAATAGATTTTTATTTTTTAAAAATAAACCTAGTAGTTTATAAATTAAATTAAATTTTCTACAAATTATATTGTTACATATTTTTGAAATAATATAGATAAATTATTCAAATTTTTATGTCAAGTTGCCTAACTCTGATTTTCTGAATTTTCATCATCACTTAAGGGCCTGATTTTTCCATGATGATATTGCACATAACCATACATACAAATGCCTTAGATTATGCCATAGGAGAAATTCTTTGAAAAAAAGAAGGAGCCATTGAGAACACCATTTATTTTTTTAGCAAAAATTTACGGGGAGCTGAATTTAATTACACGGTGATAGAGAAAAAAATGATAGCAGTAATCTATGCCTTGAACAAATTTAGGCACTATATAATAGGTTACCATATCTACGTGCACACTTATCATGCAGCTATTAGGTATCTTATGAAAAAACCTCTGATTTCAGGAAGGTTAGCCAGATGGTTGTTGCTGTTGTAGGAGTTTGACATAACTATTATGGACAAACTAGGGAAGGCCAATGTTATTGCAGATTTTCTTTCTAGGCTGACCACATTAGAAGATAGTCAAGTCATAGATTATTCCTTCCCTGATGAGCATCTATTCCCCATTAGTGTGCAAACACCTTGGTATGATGGCATTGCCAATTACCTTGTGATAAGGAGGGTTCCTCCTCACTTCTTTCCAAAAGAGAGAAGAGTGTTGATTGGAAAATCTTTCCCTTTTCCATGGATGGTTCGATGCCTATTTTATACTGGACCAAATCATGTTATAAGAATATGTGTGAGGGAAGATGATACCTATGATATTCTACATGCATGCCATGATGAACCATGTGGAGGAAACTTTATAGCCAAAAGGATAACAATGAAAATTTTGAATACATGATACTATTGGCCTACACTCCACAATGATCCAGGAAGATATGCAAGAAAATGTGATAGATGCCAAACGATGGGCCAGCCAACCAAGTCAAATGAGATGCCACTCTATCTCCAAATAGTAGTCACTCCCTTTGAAAAGTGGGGATTGAACTTTGTGGGACCCATTGACCCCCCATAAAATGGTAAGTCTTACATTTTGGTATGCATTGATTATGTAACTAAATGGGTAGAAGTCAAAGCCATGAAACATGCAAAAGACAACAAGGTTGCAGAGTTTCTTTATGATTTTTTTTTTACATGGTATGGAGTACCCAAAGAAATAGTAACTAATCAAGGAGCTCAGTTTATCTCAACACTTGTTACAATATTGGTTAATGAATATAACATAGGGTACAAAAAGTCCACTCCTTATCACCCTCAAGAAAATTGACAAGTTGAGGTGACAAACAAAGAGATTGCGGCCATCCTAACCAAAAAAGTGAATATTCATCGAAAGGATTGGGCAAACAGATTATCAGAAGTAGTTTGGGCTTATAGAACCACATGGAAGACAACTTCAGGCTTCACACCATTTGAGCTATTATATGGGAAGACAATCATCATGCCCATTGAATTTGAACACAAGACTCTTAGAATTATAGTTGAATTAGGGATGGAAATTTTTGAAGCACAAAAAGAAAGGATCATGCAACTGAATGTATTAGATGAGATGAGGAAATCAACCTTGCACCATACTGAAGTAGTGCAGAATCAAAGAGTCAAATGGCATGATAAATTTATCAAAGAAAATAAATTTCAGCCAGGTGACTGGGCATTGCTTTATGACTCAAGGTATAAGGATAATGAAAGAAAATTACAGACAAGGTGGCTAGGGCCATATGAAATTGCTGAGGTATTTCCTAATGGAATTGTGCAGCTCACCACCATTGACCTTGTCAAATTAAAATTACTAGTCAATGAGCATCATCTTAGATTGTATTAGAGGTCAACATCCAAAGAAGAGTTCCTCTAGCAGTTTATCCAACATGCATCACCTGAGCACAGTTCCTACAGTTGAGAAGTTCTTGCAGCCAAAGGCAGTGGACCTAGTGTCCCTCTTTCTGCCTAATTAAGGTACATACTTGTCATAATAAAGACCTACTTTTGTAGAAGTCCATTTCTTCACCCATCCACCCATCCGCCCATCCATACCACCTTTCTCTCTCTCTCCCATCACTTCATTCCACCTCACACAATTCCAATTCATCATCATTAATTGCTCAATTAATTCTTAAAAAGGTGAATGTTACTTTATCTATGGTCATTGCAATGAATCCTCTACGTCATCATGTTTGTACACACTCAGGTGTGTTTGTACTAATTGTATTCTTAATTATCTTTTAGAGAATTTTATTTAATTATTGTACCTTAGTATGGATGTTCACATAATACCCCTATCAAATCACTGTTGCCATCTCACATGTGTGGATACATGTCCAAATTTGGGTTGGGGGAGGGGTAAGGAAGATGTGAATATATTGCCACATTTCATTACATGATTGTTTATGTCAAGAAATCTTACTGAACATATTTGAAATTTCAAATAAAATATGTCTTGCATATGTGATGTGACACTAAATTGTTGCTGCCATTTCCTCTCATCATAATTCCCTTTTATTACCATTTCTTGCTATTACTAACCCTATCATAATCTTGAAATGAAAATGGTAACTGCCAAAAACTAAGTAAAGGAAAAATCTAGTCGACAATTCAGCGAGCAAGTGTAAAGAAAAGAATTTTCCTACAAATGAGAGTTACATAAGGAAATATTGTAGAGTAATAGATTGATTGCACACAATGGGAGGTGGACTCATTCAAAATGAGCCCTCATTTCATGATACTTTGTTGCAAGATGCATAGTGCCTAACTGAGTTTAAAAATTGTGGCTAGTTGGATTATTTTCTAAAATTGGATGGTTTTGACAAAGGTATTGCATTGGATTTTGCCTAGAAATTTTTAGATGGAAAAGCCATGGTGAAAGGGTTGGAGGTCATAAAAAATGAGGAAAGAATTGTAGAAGTAACAGGGTTGCCAGCTGATGGTGAACCTTATCCTATTTCTAGAGATGCTAGGTTAGCTAGGGCTATATTAACAATGTATGGTGATCCCTTAATCACTATTGACAAACAAGGTGCTAAAAGAATCTCTTTTACTAAGCCATGGAAGTAGTAAACTATATACATCATTAGATATATCACTTGTGAGTTTTGATTTTTGAATATTTATTCAGTGCATTTCAAATTGTTGAGTCATATGAGGCATGGGGGGAGGATGAACATGCCCAATATCTTGTACAACCTTCTCTCCATCATGGTAACAAAAACTCAAAAAGGTAGGGATAACTCCATTTCCCACCATTGTTTATTTAAATTATTGGTTGTAAAATCTCTGCATGATGCAACACCTAGAATTACCTGGGAGGATTTTATAAAATTTGATCAGTTCAAACCTGAGCAGTTGCAACCTAGGGTCTCACCTCAGATACATAGGTCTGGCAGAAAATCAAGCATGGTCAAAGCCACCCCTAGTGATTTGACCTTTGGTGCTAGTATGACCCCCTCTTGTAGCAAAAAGAACTATTGAAAATAGCTCCTCTGAAACTGAGCACTTTGGAAGAAAAAGTTCTTCCTCAAATTTTGATGATGGTGTTCCACTTAGGACCCTATTAAGAACTAGGGCACAAAAAAGGAAGGCACAGGTAGAAAAAGGAAAAGGAAAATTCAAAACGCAACTTGTAGATAGAAAGGTGCCAAGTACTAGAAATAAAAAGGATGGCACTATTCATCTTGCAGCCAAAGAAAAACATGAGAGCCCTCCTAAGAAATCAACACTTGCTGTTGATATGCCTTCACAAAAAGGCCCTAAGCATAAAATAACATCACATGAGAGTTCAGAGGACCCAATGGGGTAGGAAAATGTTAAAGAAAAGGATGTATTTGAAGAAGCAGCAAAAATGACCCTGGCAGATCTTGCTACCATTGCAAAAGAAGTGGAGACTCGAGAAAAAGACTCGAACGGTTGGGAGGATTCTACTGGAACCCAATTTCACTGATGGAAAACACTGACATTGGGTAGTTATCAATTGTGGATTTTAGGGCCATGACCAAGTAGAAGCGTAAATCTTCTCCTACTGGAGGACCAACAAAACATTAAGTTGCAGGGAGTGATGAGTCTATTTTTTGGGCTAGTTATGGGTAGAATCCATAGTTTATTTTCTGAAATTACCATGGCTTTGATATTGCGTGATTGACACTTTTATATAATTTCTCTCAAACCTTAAGACATTTGGGTTTAAATACTTTTTTTCCAGTTTTACTGATATTACATTAGTATGTGGACTATCTATATTAATCTTGCATGTGATTGATGAATTTTCTTTAAGATAATTTTAGCTATGCAGTTATTATGCATACTAAAATTGCCATGCATACATGATTGGAAATGCTAAGTTGAGAAACACAACTGCCAGCCAGTCATGCAAAGGAAGTGTGTAGAGGTCAATTGGAGAACAATGATGGAAGATTCCCATGTTAGCCACATGTAATTGCATTATGTTGATATTTAATGACATTGAGCAATGTGGGCATTACTGTAGTGATCGAGTCCATGTTTGGTCCTGCATGTCTGAATACATTCCCCTGCATATGTAACCGCCCTTTCGCTCTTTTCTCTTTTTTCCCTAAATTTCATCCTCTCAGTTAGTGGGAGTTGAATACCCTGTTTTAGATGATAAATAAGGTTTGGATCCTCCTTCAGATGGAGTGGATTGACAAATTATTGTACCAGCTGAAAATAACAGACATACTCTTTTTGTATTTGTATTTTTTGATGAATGAAATGAGATTCTGAATTAAGTATCTAAGTTTGCATTAGTTATAGAGGAAACTCATCCATGGGGGCCTACTTGGTGAGTAATCTATTATCTTAGATAGATTAATATTAGTTTCTATTCAATACTTAGTAAGAATCTGGCATTGACTGTTCCTATAGCCACTAGAATTCCATTATGTGACTATTCCTATAGCCAAAGCGGACATATTAGTTTCTTGTTTGCTGCTCAAAATTTCATTTTTGTTATGCAAGTTTAGTTTGAGTTTTATTGTTGAGTAGTGATGAGACTTTTCTTAATTTCTTTCCATGTAATTTACTTTTAGTATTAAGTCTTTCTTAGTTGTAGAATGAAGGTGAGTACTTTAAAGTTCCTAGTGCACATACTGTGCTGACCCATTTCAAGTTCAAGTCCCTGGGTTGAAAATTTAAATGTACCTTCATGATGGTTAAGATGGATATTTAGGTCAGATGTCCAATCTATGAATCATGGTTGTAAAGGCTTAGTTATTGAAATCATTGTAGGAGGCTGATAGTTGGAACCATTTTATTGTGGCCTTAGTCTAGTTCTTCATTTTTTCCATCTAGGTGCTTGTTCTTCTTGAGAAAGGAGTTGGGGTATGGATGATGTCGTCGGGGCCTCTTCTTCCTCTAAGGATGCCCATTTCTAAATATAGGCGATGAGATCCACCACTTGTGCCTTCATTTCTTCCTTTGTAGACTTATCCTTGTTCATCAATTGTACTATCATGGCCACTTATCCTTGGAGTTCCTTGGTTTTCTACTCCCTGGTTTTTGGGCCCAAGATGAGAGTATAGATGTTGTTACTGAACCATTCTACTTGATCTATTATCGAGGTGGCAATCTATATGGTTCTCAATCCATTAGTGTCCACAACAATATGAGAGCAGATGCTTCACTTCTTCTCTTTCTTTGTCTTTGTTTGCACTCTTGCCAAGGTAGCCTTCGATCTAGATTTTAGATCAATAAGGGAAGGGGCCTTCTTTTGCAACTCTTTTTGAGCCATTCAAGCACTTGAGCTATCCCTTTTGGTGATTCATGATCACCTTCCTCCTGTTGAGGCTGTTTCTCTTCATCACTTGGGGCTTCCTACTCAGTTCTTTCTACTTCCTCATTTGAGTCTTCGATGTCTATGGATTTTCTATTTTTTGACTCAGAGGTGGCTATGATCTCCTTATTAGTTCCTTCTTCATGGGGCACTTTCTCTTCTTTGTGTTTGAGCTCCATCTCGAGGCTCTTCTTGGTAGCATCTTCTTCCCTTTTTTCTCTTTTATTTTTCTCTTCTTCCCTTTCAGGAGGCACTTCTTCATCTTGAGTAGGGTCCTCATCTTGGACAATAGTTGGATGCTCTACAAGTATCTCCACATTGACATCAATGTCCTTTTTCAGCCTCCCTTTGTTGTCCCTCTATCTCTTCAAATATTTGCATTGTGGCCTTAGATGGCTTTGTTGGTAGTGGAGGAGTGGGTAAGCCTACAAAAATTTGAGCCATCATCACTTGGATAGTGGGGTTCATGATTACCTCCATTATTTTAGTAGGTACCCATTGCATATACTTGGAAAAATCCTTTGGTAAGGTGACCTTGGTAACTATGAGCATTCGGGTTGAGAGAGTGAGTATTGGAGGAGGGAGCGAGGTAGATGACAAAGGAGATGTCATGGCTGAGGAGGAGTCTAATATGATTATGATGGCCATTGGTGAGGTGGAGGTAAGGTGGATGGAGATGTCCATAGTAGGTGGAGAGGACACATGCTGTGCTCGAGATGCAGAAGATGGAGGAGCAGTAAAGGCAGTGGTAGCAATGTAAGCAAAGGTGGTATGTGTGCATGATGGATGTTCGACTTCCTCTTCTTCACCTTCATGTTGTGGGTCCTCTTAGATAATTTGAATATCACCAATGAACCCTCTTGGCATCTTTATTTTCTATGAAGATTCTCCCTCTATAGTCTTTCATATGTACACCTTATGCTTGGGTTGACATTTGGGTACATTCTTCATTTTCTTGGATCTCATGGTCATAGGAGATTTGGGAGATTTGGGTAGCAACAATGGCTCCACTATCAACTTCACTTTCAATTTCATCCTTGAGCTCCTCATAAGTGAGCTTGACTCCTTCCAATTTAAGTTGGGTGATCTAGATATCTACCCATTGTGTTGTTATTCTTTCCACAAGACGAGTTATTGTATTGAGGTCATTGACCTCTCTTTCATCCCAATGAATAATTGGCAATGGTAGGTCAACCATAGCATCAAATACCTCATCGAGGATAGTATCCTTGTCTTCTTCAACTTGAGTAGGCAGCTGGAACACGTTTATTGATTTTCTAAAGTGTTTCGTCATTCGCATGTAATTAAGCATGCAGACCTCCTTATCATCTTAACAATTGGCCCAAAATCCCACAATGTGAGGCAAGTGAGCATATTCCCTTCTGACCATCTTCTTCAAATTTCCATAGGGATCCATCCTCATTCAAGTCATGTAGATGTCAAGATTGTACTCTACTAACTCATTTTCTAAGTATTCTACACATTGGGTGATAGGAAGAGAATATAAGCCCTACCCAAAGGTTAAGGGTTATGGGATTTCCACTTTGTATTATTTTCTCACTAAACGATGGGAAACTTGCAACTGGAAAGAGACCTCTAGTATGATCAGTTAGTCATTGGGTTATCGAGGTAGCTTGTAGGGTCATTTAGAAAACACTTATATCCTGATATAACCCTCCTTTCAAAGTCTTCGACAAGGATCTTGATGATATGCCAAATGAAGGCATCATTGACCCACACATAATCCCTCTTGAAATTCCTGTACTGCAACTAAGGGTACTGGTCATTAACTCTAATCCCTCCCCTCCTTGGATTTGGATTTTGGGAAATGCAGAGGCCTTTGTATGGGAATGTATCTGGAAGTAGATATATAAGGTAGGAGGTCATATAGAATTGGGAAGTCTTCTTGACCTTAATGAACTGTGCATGCATTTATCATCGATGATCTTCTCACAGTGAAACTTTGTATCTCTATGGATGATTTACTCAATAAAGTAAAAAATACAGTCTTGGAAGTAAGCAATAGTGGGGAGGCCCATTACCCTGTTGAGTAGAGTAACCAATTCTCGGTACTCCATGTGGAAGACACTTCTAAAAATATCTTGTGGAACCTTTGTGGTGCTACCCCTCTTATCCTTTAACCAATGTTGGTTGATTAGCTTCCTGCATCCCAAAGGTTTTTCTCTTCCATGTGCTCTTTGCATATTCCTTTTCTATTTCCTCCATGGGATTAAATGTGGGGATATGAAATGTTTGGCCTATAGACCTAGGAGATAGATCCACTAGCACCTTGCCATCATGATTGATAATTTTTCTATTGTCGTTGTGGTAGGCCTCTCTGTAGGATATCACAAGCTCTGGGGCTATACGTGCAAGCAAGAAGCTAGTTGCCTTAGAGAGGCTGCTCTGTCGGAGCTTCCATGCATTTTAAGTTATGGGGTGGACTATGACCCTTTGTCTAAATTCATCTATGTTTACGTGCCCAAGGTTAGTTTCTGATATAGAATCCTAGGTGGAAGTGACCTTGAAGGTGCGTTCCTTCTCGTGGAATTGGTACTTCATTTGATCCTTCTCCTCTTTGGCCCTTGGTGCCTTAGTTGGCTTCTTTTCCTTTTCCTCCTCTGTAGACCTCCCAAATGGTCTCGCATCAAATTTCATAAATCCTACAAGCAAAGTAGTAAGTGGATTCATACAAAAAAATTAGGGAAGCGTTAGTTGAATCTTGCAATACGAAGGTCAGATACATCATTATAACATCAAAAGCTCATAAAATCTATTAACATTCCACATTCAAGGCTTGTTTGAGTCAATTATTGTAATGTGGGTCTAAGGATGTGGGTTTCCCTAGGTGAAAGTCTTTTTGTAGTGCTTAGAAATAGGATAGCATTGGGGGCACGATGGCCCATAGACGACCACCCACACCCAAAGTTCTACACTTGAATTTTGGTCATCAGTCGAGGCATAAAGGTATTTGGCATGTGCATGCATCAATATTAGACCATCTTGGGAATAGATTAATCACTTTGTTCATGCAGGCTCAAGGCATGTAGAGGTAGGAAGCATCATGGACGTTTGGAGCTCCGTTGTTGAAAACGATGGTCACAAAGTAGTGACTTGCAAGGGTAATCCTACAAGGTGGGAACCATAAGCAGCTTGGATGACACAGGCTTAACTCAATAATTAGGAAGTTGTAGGTAGGGACACATGAAAGGCTACTAGGACATAGCCATTCTTAGATGACAAAGCTAAGATGGTCGTCCGCACATGATGGTTTGCATCGACGGGCCTACAAAGGCCTTGACATTGATCATTTTGCTTAGGGAGGCTCCAGCGGTAGAGGAAAACACAGGTTCCACCATGCGGTAGGGAGGGTATGCACAACCATTAGCGAATGATAACCATGGGATAGTGAGCCATAGGCGGTGGTCCATAAGGTGACTCTCTCAGTTCACATCAGGACTTAGCCATTTTTGGAACTAAATACCCAAAAGGAAAAGTTGGGGTCGAGGTCCACAAAGTAGACCGACATGGGTCCTTGACTATTTGGTAGATGTCGATGGTAGTGGGGTGGTTCACATATATAACCTCATAAAGTGTGACCTATATAGAATATTTGTCACTTAGTTTTTTATTTTCAGACTTTGGTTGATAAGGAAAATTGTGGGGTCTACGATGCTGACGGAATTGAAGACTTCACTATTTAAGGATATCGTTTGAAAATAATGGGGAAGAGCGAATGAAAGTCTGTAGGGAATAGTCTGTGAGGAGACTTGTGTTATGGTTTATTCATTTGGTGGCATTAGGCTTGGTGGAGCCCACAAGTTAGGAAGTGGGCATGGGATGGTTGGTGAAGATAATGGTGCGGTAAGTGCTACCCATACGTGGCAGCCCACAAAAGCGGACCCACAAGAGCCTCTGGTCTTGGGCTTTTGTTAAGGGTTGGAAGTTTGATGGCTGCAATGGTGGTGAAAAGGGTGCAGGCCACAAGGACCTCACAACCTTGGTGAAGACTGATCATGGGGAGGTAATGTTCTACAAGACCTTTGTAGCCAAATTTGAAGGAATTTTAGGGATTTACTTACGTGGGTTTGTGTGGAATTCCAAGGTCATTTAGCCATCCTAAAATATTTTCTGATTTTTTTTTAAGATTTTAGCATTTTTGAAACTTAACTCAAAATGACATTTTTGGTCTTAGTGATGGTGTTCATACCTGGAATTCATGAACAAATCGATGATTATCACACCTTGAATCTTCTTGGAGGTTGTGCGAGCACAGGGTGCTTGATCGTTGTTTTGGTCTCTGATAATTTATGAATTGGTAGGGTTAAAATGATAGGTCAAATGACCTATTTATAGGAAATTTCAAATTTATGACCCTCTTTTATTGCAAGTATAGTGGTCAATGAAGTAGTTAGTTGATGATTTAAAAACATCGGTGGTGGGAAAGTTGCAGTCCGCAAAGTAGGCAAAACCCCAACCATGATTGTCAGGTGACTGACAAGAAGGATGATTGATCATTGATGGAATGGTGGAAGTAAAGTAGTGGTGCACAAAGGGAAACCCACAAAGGTGATGGACACTAGCCTGAAAAAATAAAGGGAAACTCGCCAAGGAAATCCCACAAGGGGTAAGGACTTGAATTTTTTTTGGGGGACATGAATTTTGTCAACTAGGGATGATGACTTTTAGGGCCCATGACCACTTAGCTTAAAACTTAGGGGGCATGCAAAATGAAGTGAAGAGAAAAAGTGACTTGATGAAGGTGGAAAGAATAGAGGGTCTCCATTCAAAATTGGGCATGTGCGTTATAGGCATTACAAGAAAGAGAGGGAGGGTTAAGGGTAGAGGGTAGAATGCTGAAGGGTGTAGGGTTTAAAGGTTAATGGTTTATGGTTAAGGGTAGAGGGTTAAGGGGTTAATGGTTTAGGGTTTAAGGGTTAATGGTAGAGGGTAGAGGGTAGAGGGTTAAGGATACAAGGGAGAGAGATAGAGGGAGTGAGTGAGTGAGAGAGAGACCTAAGAGAGGGAGAGGGGGTAAGAGGGAGAGACTTTAGAGAGAGAGAGGGAGGGAGTGGAAGAGAGAGATGGAGGCCAAGTTAAGGGTAGAGGATATAGGATTTAAGGGTTAAGGGTTTGGGGTTTAGGGTTAAGTGTAGATGGGAGAGATATAGAGAGATTGATTGAGAGAAGGAGATACCTGAGAGAGGGAGAGGGGGTAGAAGGGAAAGGATTGAGAGAGAGAGAGGGAGGGAGTGGGAGAGAGATAGATGTAGGGAGGGTTAATGGTAGTCAGTAGATGGTTTAAGTGTAGAGGGTTTAAGAGTTAAGGGCAGATTTTAGAGGGTAGAGGGGAGAGAGATAGGAGTGAGTGAGTGAGAGGGAGAGAGACTTAAGAGAGGGAGAGGGGGTAGTAGGCATAGACTTGAGAGAGAGAGAGGGAAAGAGATAGAGGGTAGAGGATTAAGCATAGATGATAGATGGTTTAAGGGTTTATATTTTGGGGTTTACGGTTAAAGGTAGAGGGGAGAGAGATAGATGGAATGAGAGAGAGAGAACCGTGAGAGGGAGAGAGGGTAGGAGGGAGATACTTTAGAGAGAGAGTGTGGATGAGAGATAGAGGGTAGAGGGTTAAGGGTAGAGGATTTAAGGGTTTAGTGTTTACAGGTTAAGGGTTTAGGGTTTATGGTTAAGGGTAGAGGGGAGATAGAGAGGGAGTGAGTGAGAGAGAGAGGGAGGGAGTGGGAGGGAGAGAGTATAAGGGGTGAAGGATAGATGGTAGAGGGTATAAGGTTAAGGCAAGAGGGGAGAGAGATATAAGGAGTGAGTGAGTGAGAGAGGGTAGGACAGAGAGAGAGTGAGGGTAGAGGGTTTAAGGTTTAATGGTATAGGGGAGAGAGATAGAGGGATTGAGTGAATGAGAGAGACTTGAGAGAGAGAGAGGGGGTAGGAGGGAGAGTCTTGGGAGAGAGCGGGGGAGGGATTCAGAGAGAGATAGCTCGAGTAGAGGGCTAAGGGCAGAGGTGAGAGAGTGAGTAAGTGAGTGAGTTAGTGTTGAGAGAGGGAGAGGGGTTAGGAGGGATAGAATTGGGAGAGAGGGAGTGGAAGAGAGATAGAGGGTAGAGGGTTAAAAGGTTAAGGGTTTAGGGCTTAGGGTTAAGGGTAGAGGGAAGAGAGATAGAGGGAGTAAGTGAGAGAGATATACTTGAGAGAGGGAGATGGGATAGGAGGGAGAGTCTTGAAAGATAGAGAGAGAAGGGGTAGGTAGAGAGGGAGAGGAGAGATAGGGAGATGAGAGATAGAAAAATGAGGAAAGGAAAAATTTGTAGGTAGAGAGAGTTGAGATAGAGAGAGGAGATAGGGGAAGGGAGAGGGGAAGGGAGAGAGAAGTTAGAGAGAGTAGAAAGGTGGAGAAATTGAGAGAGGGAAGGATGGAGAGAGGGATAAAGAATGATGTATCGAGGGATAG
>CM021101.1:742185852-742342318 GCA_007115665.2 Sequoiadendron giganteum | reverse complement strand
GGGAAGAAGATAGATAGATAGAGGTGATAGAGAGATAATTAGATAAGGAAGAAGATGGATATATTGAAAGAGAGGAGGCAAGCAGGGAGAGAAATATGTATAGAGGGACAAATAGGTAGAGAGAAGTAGAAATGAAAGGAGATATAGAGCATTAGGTAGGGATGGAGAGAGAGGTGAGACAAAAATAGAGAGAGGTAGGTAGATAGAGGGAGGAGGAGATAAAGAGAATTATAGAGGGAAGGAGAGAGGGAGGAAGATGTGGAGAGGGAGAGAGAGAGGAGAAGAGATATGAGAGAGGAGGGAGGGATATGTAGGGAGAGAGGTGAGATAGAGAGAAAGAGAGTAGAGAATGAAGGGGAGAGAGAGAAGTGGGATAGGTGATAGAGATGTTATGGAGAGAGAAGTAGAGATGTAAGGATGAAGGTGGAGATATTGAGAGGGAAGGAGGGGGGAAGAGAGAAAGAGGTATAGAGTGATTGGTTAGATAGAAAGAAGTAGAGAGAAAAGCTGGGTGAAATGAAGAGAGAGAGGGAGAGAGATGGGGAGAAAGAGAGGTGAGATAGAGAGAAGTAGAAAGGGAAGGAGAGAGAGGGGAGATAGAGAAAATTAGAGAGTGAGGGAGGGAAGGAGAGAGAGGTGAGATAGAGAGAACTAGAGATGGAAGGAGAGAGAATGGCGAGATATAAAGTAGAAGGAAGGAGAGAGAGAGAGGGAAGTACAAAGAGATAAAGAGGGGAGAGAGAGGGAGGGAAGGATAGGTAGGGATAGAGAGAGGTGATATAGAGAGTAGAGAGAGATATATAGAGAGATAGAAGGAGAGGGAGGGTAGATAGAGAAATCTAGAGAGGGAAGGATGGAGAAAGATATTAGAGAGGGAAGGAGATAGATATTAGAGAGGAAAGGAGAGAGATGGTCATGTAGAGACATAGTTCTTGAACTCAAGGGAGAGATTTTCAGATAAAGGGATGGAGATAGTAAGAGAGAGAGAGGTCTAGAATAAGAGATGAAAATGAGTGAAATAGAGAGAAAAAGATTAAATTAAATCTCCTAATTACATTTGAATGTATTTTAATGCAAGTTTATTAAAAAATTGTGATGGAATTATCCTCTCTCTTAGCTATCTAAATATATTTATTTTTTTGTTTTTATCTAGTTAAGGTTTTGATCCATAACTTCTCATGTAAATACCTCCATTTTTGGTTGAAAACCAACATGTGCTAGTTTTCGAATAGATTTTTATTTTTTCATTGAAATGTGAAACAAAGTACATTTTTAAAAAATATACTCCATTATACATGTGATTGAAACAAACAAATTTTTGACTAGTTTTCAAAAAAATTAGGGAGGGGTGGGGGGGGGGGGGCACGCTTGAATTTTAATTGTTCAAGATGTGTCCACTTTGAAAATTCATAAAATAGTATATATTCATTAAAAAAATTATCCAAAAGAAATAGGATAAATTACATGGTGTTATCTAATTTTTCACTATTTAGATTTTTGAAATTCTAAAAAAAAGTTAATCAAAAAGGGAGGGGCCCTCAGACGCTATGATATTTTTTTGATAAAAAAGGGACCGATTTTGCCCCCCCTTTTTGAGACCCTTAATCTTCGTTAATTTCAAAAAGAATTAGTAGCTTAGAAACTAGACTTAGAGCACTTCAAATCTTGTTGTTGCTGCACCTTAAAATTTTGAGCGTAACTATCTTCATTTTCTCGTGCAAATAAGATTTTTTTGATTTCAGAAAAAAAAAAGTGGCATCTTAAGATCCAAAATTGTGCCATAGATCCATGCACTTGCCCTTGATTTAGAAGTACAAAAAGTACACGAGTCATTGATACTTTACTAGATATGGTGATGAGATGGATTATTTTCTCATTTATGGGATTGGGACACTTCGCCATTCCTTATTGTTGATACAACACATAGACACGATGGATCAAGGTATTAATATTCAGGATGGTGTGGTATCTAGCACGATTGAATTTGAATTTGAAAACAGATATGATAGTCCCTATTCATACCTTGAAATATGAAAACCTCATTGGAATGTAGTTTAGAAGTCTAAAATATCTTAGACCAAAGCATACACAATCATCAATAATTTACTCTAAACAACCTCCCAACACACAACTAAGCAAGTACATGCCAATATTATTTTACACGAATACGCCACAAACATAGAAAAAAGAAGATAATGATCGATGCCCCATTCATTTCTCTTTAAATCATCTTATACATCATTGAAAGGCCCTTGGAATGGATCAACAAGATAAATCATAAGAAAAGATAAAAAACAAATAGTCAATGTTATCTATATCTCTTGCCAAAGTAACATAGCTAAGGAGATTTTTGACATTGGTGTCCATTGTAGGAAGGATGCATCCTAGGACATGTTTATAAAATATTTAGAATTAAGACTAAGTGTTTGATAGGCCATTGATATAAATACTAATAACTCATTTACCGACATGATCTAGACCTTAGATTTTGACATTTAGGTACATACTTCACGGTTTACATACTTGTTTCCTACTTGTTTTACCAAAGTTTGAAGATGACAATTAAATTATTATGGATGGTTTGTTGTGGGTGGAAGCAAAATGGGATAGATGGTTTTGGGAGTTTCTAAAATATTTCAACGTTTTTGGAATTTTGAAAAATGTTTTGAGGCTATTTCAGTGTTTTTTGAAATTTTATGTGAATGTTTTGGTTTTCGATTATTTGAGGTTGTTTAGGGTTTTTTCAAGTTTTCTAATGTTTTGAGTTTTTTGAGTTTTCAAATGTTTTTTTTGTTTTTCTAAGTTTTCAAATGATTTAGTTTTTTTTGAGTATTTACCAATACCAAAAAGGGATTGACCTAGGGCATTGCGGGCTTATCAAAGATGAGCCTTGCCTATGTTATACATAGAGAGACCATGTTGTTCGACTGACTTTGACCAATTATTGATGAGATATGATGACTTGATGGATTATTATTTTATTATGACTGAATCCTAAAGGACTAACCTAGGGTGTCTCAGGGACACATCAATGATGGCCTTACCTACATTCAAGCTAAGACACAACATAGTTCGACAAGGTTATTTTTCTTATTTCATCAATGTTTTGACCTATTTAAGGATTTTTGATGTTGTTTGGATGCTATTGATTTTCTTGCGATTTTGAAAATTTGGATATGGATATGTGTGATAATATTAATGATTTTCTTTGGGATTTTATTAAAAACCAAGCTAGGATCAATTGACCTGATTGATAGATTATTGACATTGAGAAAATTACTGGGAAATGACATATCTTGAGATGATGATGGATTGGTTGGATAAGATATATCAAGCTTTTGAAGCTAGGCTTGGAACAAAATCCATGGGAATGATTTGATGTGACATTAAAGTGCAAGGTATATGCAACTAATATTGATTGTTTTAATTGAAGTTTGATAAATATAAAGCTTTCAATAAGGAACATCTTCTCGTCAAAATGTGCCATGGGATAGTGATTTAAATTTTTTCTTACAAATGATTTTACTAATTTTATTTTGTGTTAATAAATGTTTAGATCACCACATAAGTTATAGGATATAGCTCAACATTTATTCTCAAAGCAAGATGTAAGTATCTACCCCCAGTGTCTAGCAATGTCTAGAATGATATGGGTGGATGAATGGATTGATGGATAGGTATGTGAAGGATGCCAAGGATAATCTCATGATAAGATAACATTTTTGGATAAAGTATGCCTCTTTGGACAATGACTTATGGGTCAGATAATGTCGGTTCTAGGATAGGATCAATGATAGTGACCCATGTCAAGATGTATACAATAAGCAAGTGTGAAGTACATACAAAACCTTTACAAAGATATAGATAAGTTAGATTTGATGAAAATGGATTGAATAGTGAAGGGTTCTTAGATTTATTATGGATACAATGGATGGGATGAGATGCTTCCACCTAAAATGGTGCACATATATGCTCGATTATACTCATGACACTTGTTTTCCAAGTTTTCATCATGGTAATTGTCCAAAGTACTACCAAAGTGGTTTTCACTAAAGAACAATTTTTCTCTTTACTATTTTCTTGATTCTTTTGATTTTTTAAAATTTAATGCTCATGTCGAACCACCTAGTGGTGTCGATGTAGATTTTTCTAGTTTTTATATAAATGTTATTTCCATCATGATGTACCAATGATATCTTGCTTGGACAAGTTTCTTTGCTAAGATATGGGCGCTTGAATGTAACCCCTAGATTTTTTCATCTTCTTTATCGATACTAGAATTAACCTTACCTAGATGTGTACATCATGATAGAGCTACCTTATAGTCCTTATCATAAAGAGTTTCTACCAATACGTGATTAATATGAAAGTTGGATACCATGGATGTCAAAGTGGATGGTGGAATGCATTGAGGCATATGAGAAGCAGATAGATTCCTCATTTCCTATTGCTCCTCAAAAGTAGTTCTCAAATTCCAATTTAATGTCAATATCACAATCAAAATATTCATAAATTCCATCTCCTTGTTTTGTATCCTTTTCAATGTCAATAATATAATCAGAATATCATTCCTACTCATCATGCAATAGACTCTCATCAACTAATGTAAATGAAAGTTCATCAACCGAGCCAACATGCAGTTGTCACCTTCTTCCTTATTGATAACTATAGTACCTTCATTTACCAGTGTATTCACTAATGCAATAGCTTCATCTGCACAATTTTTTTGTATCTTCCTCCACCAAATATTTCATTCTACTCCTTATGAATGCAATTACCATGGTTGTAACTTGCATTAGAAAATTATTATATTCATCCTCATCCTCTTCAATTGATTTTTTTAACTCCATTAAGAAAATATTTCCTTGCATTACTGCATACCTTCTCTTCTCCTTTATTCAAAGGTTTAAGCTTGTGCTTGAGTTCATCCTTCATCAAAGAGTAGACATTATCAAACCCACCATTCATTTCTTTCCTGTGAAACTACCAAGGTCTACCTAACAAGATGTGACAAACATCCATAGGCATAACATCACACAAAACTTCATCATGATAGTTACCAATCTTAAATCTTACCAGACATTTTTCATACACCAAAACCTTACAATCATCTTGCGACCAAGAAATTTTGTAGGGTTATAGGTGTCTTCCATTTTGTAGCTACAACACATTCACCATTCTTTAGAAACAAGATTTTCACTACGACCACCATTGATAATCACATTACAAACTTTACCTTTACATTTGCATCTTGTTCTAAACAAAGTCCTCCTTTACTTTGATTTATTGTCTTCATTCAACAAGGTTCGCCTAGCCATCCAAGATGCTCCTCCTTCAGCTTCTTTAGAATATGATGATTGGGAATCTTCATCTACATGTGCAACTCGTGCATTACCTTTAGGTATTTTGTTGTTCTTCCCTTGGTGTTGACGACACTGAAAGGCCCTATGTCCTTCTTTTGCAAATTGAAAATGGATTCCTTGGAAACCTCCTTTTCCTAGTCCACATCCAGATCTTTGTCTACCTCTATCATTTAACTCATGAAACTTGTTTGAGCTTTCACCATTGTTGTCCTTGATGTCCCTAATCTGTTCCTCATCCTCTTTTTTCTGCACATAAATTTGACTTTTCCATTTCTATTTATGATCAAAAACTTTGTTCAATCTTTCTTCCACCTTTAATGCAAACTGAGACACATCCTCACTGGTATATATTTTTACTAATACTAATTCCTCTTGTATGCTTGGATTTAACCCATTAATGTAATGGGATACCTTCTCCTTGTTCACTTAAAAATGTCCTATTCTAATCAAGATATTATGAAATTATTCTATATACTCCTTCACCATCCTTGTTCCTTGTCTTAGATTTTACATCTTCTTGAGCAGTTCCAACTCATAATTGACTGGAATAAATTTCTTCTTCATTTTTTCAACCATTCTTTCCCATCTAGAAATTTTATCCTTCCATTGTCCCCCTCTTTTAAGGTGGATCTCATTCCACTAGAAACTTGCAAGACCTTTTAGATTTTTCTTTGCAAACCTCACCTTGTGAGGGTCTACAATATCCTCAAACTAAAATAATTCATTCATATCATTGATCTAATTGATCAATCTTTAGGATTTAGACTTCCACTATAGGTTGAAACCTCTACTTTTGGTTTGTTTCCAATGCTTTCTATTTCTCTCAGCAATCTAATTTCTCCAGGATCCATTCGATCCTGTTCTTCCTTTTTCATTTCCTTTTTTGTTTCACCTTCACTGTCATCTCTTTCTCGATGCACATCTCTTCTTTGAACGTTTTTCTGTAAGGTTTCGATTTTTCTTTTGAGAGCTCTAATTTCCTTTGGGTGGATTCCTTTCTCCACCACCTTTTCCTTTGCCTCTACCAAGTTGGGCAGCTCTAGGAGGTATCTTGATCTCAATCCACACTCAAAGGTCCTAGTGCAACTGCCTCACATTCGACACTCTATTATAGAATCAAGACAACTTTCTTTAATACCAATGATGAAGGGTACTCCCCTTAAAAATTGAAACACACTCACCATGCGTAAGTTTTCACAACAAAAATGAAAGAAGAACAGTGATATTTTTATTGATACTAAAATAGAGAATAAATTACAAAATTCATGGGCTTTACAAACATACAAATCAGGCCCTACATTCACTAAAAGTATTTCTCAACCTTTCTTCTCTACTCCATAATCCCATACCTCAAGCAATACAGGCTACTCTGCCACCCTATCTCTTCCCAATCTATGGCTATCTTTTATAGAATCACCTTCTTGCATGTCCACCTAGCCTCATAAGTATTTATTTTTCATAGTACCATTGTTTTTCCACTGATCATCGAGATCTAACAGGTGGTAACATTATTCTCAATTACTACATCCTTATTCATTCACACTAGGAAATCTTCCAACCACCAATGCAATCATTGACCAATGATTACGTTGTTCCACAATAGGGATGTGGAAACAATCTATATCACTGCGCCATATGTTTCCAACTCATCGTCCACCCATTACCTTTGACCAACTCTCACCTTCATTTATTCTTTCCACTTTCATCGTGTTAAGGGGACCTCAAAATGGCTGTCCCAAAAAATAGCCAAGTCTCACTAATGAGTCTTTAATGATACGTCATTCCTTGTTATCATCACTTATCAACTCATCGAAGGGAATCCTCAAAAACTATTATCAAAATATATGTGTCTAGCTAAAACTCTGTCAACACCTTGATATGTTTTATCGCCTTGTTGAAGGGACTTGCTTCCCCATCCTACTGATATTCATATCTTCCCAACATTGTTTGTTGATATCTTTATGGATTATCGTACTTTTGAAGGGACATGAAATTTTTCTCCACCGATATGTAAGCTTCCCACTGAAGATAATCCTCACACCCTTTCTTTTGTTTGTGTCCATTGTTGGCACTTTGAAGGGACATGGAATAAAATCCCACTGAACTCTCCATGTCGAGCTCCCTATTATGCTGAAGTGTTAGTGCAAAGAAGCATGTAATTCCAGAAGAAGTTCTAAGGTAAACCCCAGGCATAAACACAAATATGGTAACCCATGCTGACTATACATTTATGGTGAAATCAAGCTGATAACCCTTATTTTTAGAGAGAAAAGAAGTAACTTATTTTTTTTTATGCAAGATTTCTCTTCACCATGGGTACTCCTACATAATTCAATTTCTTCAAAATCTCTTTCTCTTCTAGAAAAAATTGCTTATCCATCCCATTTTCAATGATCATTTGAGATAGTTCCTTCATATCTTCTTCACACCATTGTTTCTCCTCAAAGATCTTCTTAAAGCTATCCTTGTTCTACTTTTTCAAGTTTTTCTTGATTACTTTCAACTTGGCAACAATGCAGAACATCTTCGAGCCACTCAGGTAATTATATTCCCACCACTACTTTATGAGCTGAAAGAAATTTTGGTCCTTAAAACCAGATATTTTTGAACTTGAAGGGACATATGGCTAGTCCATGTTAACCAACAATATGATAATCCATTAGGAGGTGATCTGATCCAACCCTCGAAAGGATCTGGCAATCAAGGGTATATGGAAATCGACTGAGGTCACCTTTGATTTTTTTTTTTTCCAATTTCTTAGTGATGCTATAGAAACCAATTCTAATGTTGGTCCATGTGAAGTTTCCATTTCACATGCGTAGGTGAATTAACATGTTTCTCTCCACAATTTGTTGAAAATATACCCAAGATTACAATTTTCTGCCAACCCCACCTTTCGTGTCTAATAATTTTAGGATAGCATTGAGATCCCTGCCCAGTTTACATAATTCAAAGGAAAGAAAACCACAAATATTTTCCAATTCACTCCAGACACATCTCTTTTGAATGCAATTATTTAGACCGTAAACAAATTAACAAGTAGAAAGCACAAGTTTGAAGCTAAACTTTTTATCTTACATGCAATCCAATATTTTTTGGTGATCAACTCTTCAAAAATGATCAATTGAGGCTTCCAAAGTATAAACAAACCACTTAAGGGACCCTTCACATCATCTCCAATTGATATCAATGACTTCAAATTCTTCGCAAAGTTCATTTTTTCTCCCTCTCCAAGATTAGTCTCTTGTAAGATCCATATGTTCGACTGGATAGAATTTAATTGGTGCCTAATTAGGCATAATTTGTTAGGGGTTTTGAGGAACCTAACATTCCAAGTTATGAGTTTCATGGTTGTTCATGAAATAATTCACCTTTCCCTAATTTAAGCATAGTGTTGATTTTTTGGCCTTGTCATTGCCCCAAAAGGTCAACCTGTCAATGCCTGATACATACATCAGTTAAGATCCATGGGAGGTGATTAGACCATGTCACGAATCTACAAAGGGCTAGACTAGCACCAAACTTGAGGGGATGAAAAAACCAGCCTTCCAACAATCCCCCTAGTGCAACAGTGGGATTCAAACCCCTGACTAGCTCTGATACTAATTGTTGGCCTTGTCGTTGCACTAAAAGGTCAACCTGTCAATGCCTGGTACATGTGCATTAGTTAAGATCCATGGGAGGTGGTTAGACCATGTCATGAATCCGTCAAGGCTTGGATTTGCACCAACCTTGAGGGGGCGAAGGAACCAACCTTATAACTTGATTTTAATTTGGTTATTTGCTTCCTCATCAAATTTAAATTTCTCCTTAATTTGGATCCTTCCTCTCTTTTTACTATTGCGATAGGTAGGGGAAGATTTGGGAGGATCTTTTTGGCCTATGCCAAGCCTTCCTTGCTTTTATGTAACTTGGTAGAATATATTTTTCCTCTTGGGTTGGTTTTTTTCGTCGATCCTGCATCCATTTGGTTGCTCTCCAAATTTTCCCTAATCATATATCCAATCATCAAAGGCTTCATCCGCCTCCATGTTGAGGGAACCACTTTTAGTAGCTACAATCAGTTTGGCAAGTTCCTTGCCAACTTCAATAAGAGAGTCCAAATCTGCTTCCTAGATGTTATTTCCCAACATATTGATTGCTTCAAAGATTTTTCATCCAACAACTTGACTCTTCCTTGTACCCCTAAATTACTAGCCGTATCATTCATGTGCTTGGATTCACCTTGCATTTCCTTTTCCTTTGATTGAGATCCACTTGCACCTTGGATCTCTTTATTGGGGTGTGTCTTCATTTCATGTGGAATTTCTCATCAATTGGAAGCTTAGGAAACATCACTATGCTTCTCATCACCATGGAATTTGTTGGGGGTTCTCCAAACCAGGATTTCGACTGGAATATCAGTTGTGAAGGAATCAATGATTAGGCTAGTGACACTCACCTTGCTTTGAAACTAGCCCAATCTCCTTCCAAATGACTTTGTTGGGGCTATTTGCCACATAGATCCTGATATGAGTTCCTACATCATCAATGTCTAATATTTTTTATTTCTTATAAGATGTTTGAATCCCAATATTCTAGTCGGAGGTTAGGAAGTTTATACCAATCCTACACGATTTCCATATGATAATGAAGGTAAAAACTAGCCATCCACCAATGAATGTAAAAATCACAACCATCCATGATTTGAATCCCATTCACAATCAAGTCCCTAATATCTAGAGAGGGACATAATGCCACAAAATAGTTGTTAGTGAGATTTGAATTCTAGGTTGTCTCGCAATTTACCATTCCACCATAAGTTAAAGCAATCCCAACTTAGATCTTTGCCATGCCAGTTTGCCAACAAAGCTAGGTTTTTCAATCTCGAGACCTCCGCTTGAAATTTTTCTAGGCTTAGCATAATATTTTTCCTAGTATTTTACCCCAAACCTGACCCGTCTTTGTTTTCACTTGCATTCCTTTGCTTTGGGAAAATTGGAATCCTGTGCGGGGGGGTTTTGCCATCCATTCCAGCCCCTATTCCAGCCATTCCTATGATATTGACCACCCCTCGATCCACTGCCCCTACCACTGAATGCTTGATGATTCCAATGCCTTTGACCTTGTTGTCTAGGTCTACGGAATTTGGGATTTTCATATCACTATTGCCCTCGCCAGCCAAGATCAACATGATTTCCTCTTCTTTGATCTTGCCCGCTCGAGTTTCTCCAACGCTCTGTGTTTACCTATTGGTGGATTCTTTCCATCAGAATGTCAGCCTTCAAGTCCTTTTCAAAATGGGATAGATGGTGTTGGGATTTTCTAAAATATTTCAATGTTTTTGTAATTTTGAAAAATGTTTTGAGGCTATTTCGGTGTTTTTTGAAATTTTATGTGAATGTTTTGGTTTTCGAATATTTGAGGTTGTTTAGGGTTTTTTCAAGTTTTCTAATGTTTTGAGTTTTTCGAGTTTTCAAATGTTTTTTTTGTTTTTCTAAGTTTTCAAATGATTTAGTGTTTTTCGAGTTTTTACCAATATCAAAAAGGGACTGACCTAGGGCATCGGGGGCTTATCAAACATGAGCCTTGCCTATTTTATACATAGAGAGACCATGTTGTTTGACTGACTTTGACCAATTATTGATGAGATATGAAGACTTGATGGATTATTATTTTATTATGACTAAATCCTAAAGGACTAACCTAGGGTGTCCTAGGGATACATCAATGATGGCCTTACCTATGTTCAAGCTGAGACACACCATAGTTCGACAAGGTTATTTTTTTTATTTCGTCAATGTTTTGACCTATTTAAGGATTTTTGACGTTGTTTGGATGTTATTGATTTTCTTGCGATTTTGACAATTTGGATATGAATATGTGTGATAATATCAATGATTTTCTTTGGGATTTTGTTAAAAACCAAGCTAGGATCAATTGACCGGATTGATAGATTATCGACATTGAGAAAATTACTGGATAATGACATATCTTGAGATGATGATGGATTGGTTGGATAAGATATATCAAGCTTTTGAAGCTAGGCTTGGAAAAAAATCCATGGGAATGATTTGATGTGACATTGAAGTGCAAGGTATATGCAACTAATATTGATTGTATGAATTGAAGTTTGATAAATATAAAGCTTTCAATAAGGAATATCTTCTCGTCAAAATGTGCCATGGGCTAATGATTTAAATTTTTTCTTACAAATGATTTTACTAATTTTATTTTGTGTTAATAAATGTTTAGATCACCACATAAGTTATAGGATATAGCTCAATATTTATCTGAAAGAAAGATGTAAGTATCTACCCCCAGTGCCTAGCAATGTATAGAATGATATGGGTGGATGAGTGGATAAATAAATGGATTGATGGATAGGTATGTGAAGGATGCCAAGGATAATCTCATGATAAGATAACATGTTTGGATAAAGTATGCCTCTTTGGACAATGACTCATGGGTCAGATAATGTTGGTTCTAGGATAGGATCAATGATAGTGACCCATGTCAAGATGTATACCATAAGCAAGTGTGAAGTACATATGAAACCTTTACAGAGATATAGATAAAGTAGATTTGATGAAAATGGATTGAACAATGAAGGGTTCTTAGCTTTATTATGGATACGATGGATGGGATGAGATGCTTCCACCTAAAATGGTGCACATATATGCTCAATTATACTCATGACACTTGTTTTCCAAGTTTTCATCATGGTAATTGTCCAAAGCACCACCAAAGTGGTTTTAACTAAAGAACAATTTTTCTCTTTACTATTTTCTTGGTTCTTTTGATTTTTTGAAAGTTTATGCTCATTTCGAACCACCTGGTGTTGTCGATGTAGATTTTTCTAGTTTTTATATAGATGTTATTTCCATCATGATGTGCCAATTATATCTAGCTTGGAGGAGTTTCTTTGCTAAGATATGGGTGCTTGGATGTAACCCCTAGATTTTTTCATCTTCTTTATCGATACTAGAGTTAACCTTACCTAGATGCGTACATCATGATATAGTTACCTTATAGTCCTTATCATAAAGAGTTGATACCAATATAGGATTAATACGAGAGTTGGATACCATGGATTTCCAAGTGGATGGTGGAATGCATTGAGGGATATGAGATGCAGATAGATTCCTCATAACCTACAGCTCCTCAAAAGTAGTTCTCAAATTCCAATTTAGTTTCAATATCACAATAAAAATATTCATACATTCTATCTCCTTTTTTATCCTTTTCAATGTCAATAATATAATCAAAATATCATTCCTACTCATCTTGCAATAGACTCTCATCAACTGATGTAAACAAAAGCTCATCAATTGAACCAAAATGCACTTTCTCACCTTCTTCCTTATTGATAACTATAGTACCTTCATTTACTAGTGTATTCACTAATGCAATAGCTTCATCTGCACAATTTTTTTTAATCTTCCTCCACAAAATATTTCATTTTACTCCTTATGAATGCAATTACCATGGTTGTAACTTGCATTAGCAAATTATTAACTTCATCCTCATCCTCTTCAATTGATTTTTTAACTCCATTAAGAAAATATTTCCTTGCATTACTGCATACCTTCTCTTCTCCTTTATTCGGAGGTTTAACCTTGTGCTTCACTTTATCCTTCATCAAATAGTAGATATTAGTAAACCCACCATGCATTTCTTTCCTGTGAAACTACCAAGGTCTACCTAACAAGATGTGACAAACATCCATAGGCATAACATCACACAAAACTTCATCATGATAGTTACCAATCTTAAATCTTACCAGACATTTTTCATACACCAAAACCTTACAATCATCTTGCAACCAAGCAATTTTGTAGGGTTATAGGTGTCTTCCATTTTGTAGATAAAAAACATTCACCATTCTTTAGAAACAATATTTTTCAGTACTACCACCATTGATAATCACATTACAAACTTTACCTTTACATTTGCATCTTGTTCTAAATAAAGTCCTCCTTTAGTTTGATATATTGTCTTCATTCAGCAGGTTCGCCTAGCCATCCAAGATGCCCCTCCTTCAACTTCTTTAGAATGTGAGGATTGGGAATCTTCATCTACATGTGCAACTTGTGCATTACCTTTAGGTATTTTTTTTGTCTTCCCTTGGTGTTGAGGACACTCAAAGGCCCTATGTCCTCCTCCACATTGAAAATAGATTCCTTGGAAACCTCCTTTCCCTAGTCCTCATCCAGATCTTTGTCTACCTCTATCATTTAACTCATGAAACTTGTTTGAGCTTTCACCATTGTTGTCCTTGATGTCTCTAATATGTTCCTCATCCTCTTTTTTATGCACATAAATTTGACTTTTCCATTTCTATTTATGATAAAAAATTTTGTTCAATATTTCTTCCACCTTTAATGCAAATTGAGACACATCCTCAATGGTATATATTTTTACTAATGCCAATTCCTCTTGGATGCTTGGATTTAACCCATTAACTTAATGCAATACCTTCTCCTTGCTCACTTCAAAATTTCCTATTCTAATCAAGATATTATGAAATTCTTCATATATAATCCTTCACCATCCTTGTTCCTTGTCTTAGATTTTACATCTTCTTGAGCAACTCCAACTCATAATTGACTGGAATAAATTTCTTCTTCATTTTTTCAACCATTCTTTCCCATCTAGAAGTTTTATCCTTCCATTGTTCCCCTCTTTTAAGTTGGATCTCATTCCACTAGAAACTTGCATGACCTTTTAGAGTTTTCTTTGCAAACCTCACCTTGTGAGGGTCTACAATCTCCTCAAACTAAAATAATTCATACATATCATTGATCTAATTGATCAATCTTTAGGATTTAGACTTCCACTATAGGTTGAAACCTCTACTTTTGGTCTATTTCCAATGCTTGCTATTTCTCTCAACAATCTAATTTCTCCAGGATCCATTTGATCCCGTTCTTCCTTTTTCATATCCTCTTTTGTTTCACCTTCATTGTCATCTCTTTCTCGATGCACATCTCTTCTTTGAACCTCTTTCTGTAAGGTTTCTATTTTTCTTTTGAGAGCTCTAATTTCCTTTGGGTGGATTCCTTTCTCCACTACCTTTTCCTTTGCCTCTACCAAGTTGGGCAGCTCGAGGAGGCATCCTGATCTCAATCCACATTCAAAGGTCCTACTGCAACTGCCTCACATTCGACACTCTATTACATAATCAAGACAACTTTCTTTAATACCAATGATGACGGGTACTCCCCTTAAAAATTGAAACACACTCACCATATGTAGGTTTTCACAACAAAAATGAAAGAAGAACAGTGATATTTTTATTGATACTGAAATAGAGAATAAATTACAAAATTCATGGGCTTTACAAACATACAAATCATGCCCTACATTCACTAAAAATATTTCTCAACCTTTCTTCTCTACTCCATAATCCCATACCTCAAGCAATACAGGCTAATTTGCCACCCTATCTCTTCCTAGTCTATGGCTATCGTTTATAGAATCACCTTCTTGCATGTCCACCTAGCCTCATAAGTATTTCTTTCTCATAGTACCATTTTTTGTCCAATGATCATCGAGATCTAACAAGCGGTAACATTATTCTCAATTACTACATCCTTATTCATTCACAGTAGGAAATCTTCCAACCACCAATGCAATCATTGACCAATGATTACGTTGTTCCACAATAAGGATGTGGAAACAATCTATATCACTACACCATATGTTTCCAACTCATCTTCCACCCATTACCTTTGACTAACTCTCACCTTCATTTATTCTTTCCACTTTCATCGTGTCAAGAGGACCTCAAAATGGCTGTCCCAAAAAATAGCCAAGTCTCACTAATGAGACTTTAATGATATGTCATTCCTTGTTATAATCACTTATCAACTCATCGAAGGGACTCCTCCAAAACTATTATCAAAATATATGTGTCTAGCTAAAACTCTGTCAACACCTTGATATGTTTTATCACCCTATCGAAGGGATTTGCTTCCCCATCCTACCGATATTCATATCTTCCCAACATCGTTTGTTGATATCTTTATGGATTATCACACTTTTGAAGGGACATGAAATTTTTCTCCACCGATATGTAAGCTTCCCATTGAAGACAATCCTCACACCCTTTCTTTCATTTGTTTCCATTGTTGGCACTTTGAAGGGACATGGAATAAAATCCCACCGAGCTCTCCATGTCGAGTTCCCTATCATGCCGAAGAGTTAGTCCAAAGAAGCATATAATTCCAGAAGAAGTTCTAAGGTAAATGCCAGGCATAAACACAAATATGGTAACCCAATGCTGACTATACATTTATGGTGAACTCAAGCTGATAACCCTTATTTCTAGAGAGAAAAGAAGTAACTCATTTTTTTTTATGCAAGATTTCTCTTCACCATGGATAGTCCTACATAATTCAATTTCTTCAAAATCTCTTTCTCTTCTAGAAAGCATTGCTTATCCATCCCATTTTCAATGATCATTTGAGATAGTTCCTTCAAAGCTTCTTCACACCATTGTTTCTCCTTAAATATGTTCTTAAAGCTATCATTGTTCTACTTTTTCACGTTTTGCTTGATTACTTTCAACTTGGAAACAATGCATAACATCTTCGAGCCACTCAAGTGATAATATTCCCACCACTACTTTATGAACTAAAAGAAATTTTAGTCCTTAAACCAGATATTTTTGAACTTGAAGGGACATATGGCTGGTCCATGTTACCCAACAATATCCAAATCCATTAGGAGGTGGTCTGATCCAACCCTCGAAAGGATGTGGAAATCTAGGGTATATGGAAATCGACTGAGGTCACCTTTTATTTTTATTTTTTTCCATTTTCTTAGTGATGCTATAGAAACCAATCCTATTGTTGGTCCATGTGAAGTTTCCATTTTCCATGCATAGGTGAATTAACATGTTTCTCTCCACAAATTGTTGAAAATCTACCCAAGATTATAATTTTCTGCCAACCCCACCTTTCGTGTCTAATGATTTTATGATAGCATTGAGATCCCCACCGAGTTTACAAAATTCAAAGGTGAGAAAACCACAAATATTTTCCAATTCACTCTAGACACATCTCTTTTGAATGCAATTATTTAGACTGTAAACAAATTAACAAGTAGAAAGCACAAGTTTGAAGCTAAACTTCTTATCTTACATGCAATCCAAAATTTGTTGGTGATCAACTCTTCGACAATGATCAATTGAGGCTTCCAAAGTATAACAAACCACTTGAGGGACCCTTCACATTAGCTCCAATCGATATCAATGACTTCAAATTCTTTGCAAAGTTCATTTTTTCTCGCTCTCCAAGATTAGTCTCTTGTAACATCCATATGTCCGACTGGATAGAATTTAATTGATGCCTAATTAGGCATCATTTGTTAGGGGTTTTGAGGAACCTAACATTCCAAGTTATGATTTTCATGGTTATTCATGAAATAATTCACCCTTCCCTACTTTAAGCATAGTGTTGATTTTTTGGCCTTGTCGTTGCACCAAAAGGTCAACCTATCAATGCCTGATACATACATCAGTTAAGATCCATGGGAGGCAATTAAACCTTGTCATGAATCTGGAGAGGGCTAGACTAGCACCAACCTTGAGGGGATGAAAGAACCAGCCTTCCAACAATCCCCCTAGTGCAACAGTGGGATTTGAATCCATGACTAGCTCTGATACTAATTGTTGGCCTTGTCATTGCACTAAAAGGTCGATCTGTCAATGCTTGATACACATGCATTAGTTAAGATCCACGGGAGGTGGTTAGACCATGTCATGAATCCGTCAAGGCTTGGATTGGCACTAACCTTGAGGGGCAAAGGAACCAAATTTCTAACATGATTTTAATTTGGTTATTTGCTTCCTCATCCCATTTAAATTTCTCCTGATTTGGGATCCTTCCTCTCTTTTTACTATTGCCATAGTTAGGGGAAGATTTGGGAGGATCTTTCTGGCCTATGCCAAGCCTTCCTTGTTTTTATGCCACTTGGTAGAATAGATTTTTCCTCTTGGTTGGTTTTTGTGTCAATCCTGCATCCATTTGGTTGCTCTCTAAATTTTCCCTAATCATATATCGAATCATCAAAGGCTTCATCCGCCTCCATGTTGAGGGAACCACGTTTAGCAGCCACAATCAATTTGGCAAGTTCCTTGCCAACCTCAATAAAAGAGTCAAAATTCGTTTCCTAGATGCTATTTCCCAATATATTGATTGCTTCAAAGAGATTTCATCCAACAACTTGACTCTTCCTTGTACCCCTAAATTACTAGCCGTATCATTCATGTGCTTGGATTCACCTTGCATTTCCTTTTCCTTTGATCGAGACCCACTTGCACCTTGCATCTCGTTATTGGGGTGTGTCTTCATTCATGTGGAATTTCTCGTCAATTGGAAGCTTAGGAAACATCACTATGCTTTTCATCACCATGGAATTTGTTGGGGGTTCTCCAAACCAGGATTTCAACCGGAGTATCAGTTGTAAAGGAATCAATGATTAGGCTAGTGACACTCACCTTGCTTTGAAGTTAGCCCAATCTCCTTCCAAATGACTCTGTTGGGGCTATTTTCCACATAGATCCTGATGTGAGTTCCCACATCATCAATATCTAAAATTTCTTTGGCACACATCTATAAGTGTCCAAAATATTTTTGATTTCTTCGAGGATGTTTGAATCCTAGTATTCTAATGGGAGGTTAGGAAGTTTATACCAATCCTGCATGATTTCCATATGATAATGAAGAGGGTCAAAACTGGCCATCCATCAATGAATGTAAACATCACAACCATCCATGATCTGGATCCCATTCACAATCACCTCCCTAATATCTAGAGAGGGACATAATACCACAAAATAGTGACTAGTGAGATTTGAATTCTAGGTTGTCTCACAATTTACCAGGCCACCATAAGTTAAAGCAATCCCAACTTAGATATTTGCCATGCCCCTTCGCCAACAGAGCTAGGTTTTCCAATCTTGAGACCTCCGCTTGAAATGTTTTCAGGCTTAGCGTAATTTTTTTCCTAGTATTGTACCCCAAACCTGATCCGTCTTTGTTTTCATTTGCATTCCTTTGCTCTGGGAAAGTTGGAATCCTGTGCGGGGGGGTTTTTCCATCCATTCCAGCCCCTATTCCAGCCATTCCTATGATATTGACCACCCCTCGATCCACTGCTCCTACAACTGAATGCTTGATGATTCCAATGCCTTTGATCTACGGAATTTGGGATTTTCATATCACTATTGCCCTCGCCAGCCAAGATCAACAGGATTTCCTCTTCTTTGATCTTGCCCGCTCGGGTTTCTCCAACGCTCTGTGTTTACCTATTGGTGGATTCTTTCCATCAGAATGTCAGCCTTCAAGTCTTTTTCCCATCTCCCTTGATGCCATATTCCTGCAATGTTTGCCTGTCATTGTGTCCTTCTTGCTCCAGTTGCACCATGAGTTTCGCCATCAAAACTTTGTGAATCACTTTTTCGCCACTGCTCCGCTTCCACATGTGCCATCAATAAAAATAGTATCGTATAATAATATATTAATATTTAATTGTTTTATAAATCAATTTAATTTGCAATTATTTTATTTTAATTTAAAATTATTTAAGATATATTTTATTGGGATATTGTTAAATTGCGTAGTTTTAGGAATCAATGAGATTGAATCATGATAGAAATATCATAATTTGATGTGTTGTGGAAAAGACATCCTACTTATCAATCTATTTCATTTATATAAAAAAAATTATTGTTTTTTAATTTAAATTTAGTTAAATACTATTCTTAATTTTAATTCTTTTAAAGATCAACCAGCATTTTTTTTTATACATATGTGAGCACAATATTCTTAAATCATGCATGTTTAAACAAGACAAAAAAAACTTAAGTGGAGTCTAAATCAAGCATTTTTTATGTCTAATATGATCTTATGTATTTTATAGGAAGATTAGATGTGTCCAAAAAATAAATAATATTTTTTAATTAGAATAACTATAATTAGTTTAAATCTAATATATATGAATTAATCATTAAACTGATATTACAATAATTAATTATTACTAAAATTAACAATATATTATTAATAATAAGTACATAATATTATAATTTTAATAAAATTAGATGGCCTAAATGCAACTCTTTTTTATGGTTGGTGAGTCAAAATAAGTGACTTAAGTTTGGGACAACATTTGTAAGAGAGGGTCTAAGGGCCTTCCAATTATTTTCTATGTGGATTAAATGGAGAAGATGTGAATCACCTTTTTCTTAGATGATGCCCTTTCTCTTATGATGTTTGGAGCCTCTGCTAGAAAATATGGAATAGAATTGGTCCCCATTCCACCTCATTGATTGATTTTGGGAATATTCTAGACAAACCTCTTGCTTCGCCTCCCTTTCTTCTAGCATCTTGGAATATTGGTCCCTCTTTCATCATTTGGAAATTATGGCTGGAAAGGAATCGAGGTATTTTTTAGTAAGAACAAAAGGGGGTTACCTAGGTTTGGCTAAAAATTAAAGTTATTCTCAAAGAGACTATCGAGACATTTTTTTGGATATTTCTATTAATCCTCGCTCTTTTCTTAGGCCTCTACCTCAAAATCAACCTCTTAGGAAGATGAATTAGTCAAGTAAGTGGTGTCTTCCCTCTAGAGATGTCCTTAACATTAACATTGATTCTAAGGGTAACTTGGGCCCTGTTGGCATTAGTGGTGTTGGTCATGAGTTCTCTAGTTCCGTTCAATTTATTTTTCTTCCTCCTTGGGTTTTCATTCTAACAATTTGATGGAAGCTTGGGCTATTCTTTATGGTTTTGAGAAGGTTTATGCTAGTGGGTGGCATAAAATTATTTGTGAGTTTAATTCTTTGATTCTTGTCACTCTCCTAAATAAAAGAATTTTTCTTGATTGTTCTTGGAGGTTAGAGGGGGTGATAAAGAAAATACTTCATTTAGTTTCTAAGTTTGAAGTGATTTCCTATACTCATATTCGTAGAGAGGAATAGAGTTGCAGATTATTTGGCCAAATGGGATTTAGAGGAAGAGAATGGTTGGATTGTTGAGAATTGGGGGGATTTGGATCAGGATTAGGATTAGGATTTTTTGTATCTACTTCTAAGAATCATTGATGAAGACAAGATGGTTTGATATAGAGGGTCCTTGTTGGGTTGCGTTGCAGACCTTTTGGTGGTATTGGTAAGTGTTATTTTTGGTGAGATGGTTTTGTAGAGCTCTTGTGTGGAATCTCATTTTACTTTGTATTGAGATAGCTATGGCTACTTGAAATTTTTGTTGACTCTTTGATTTATGTGCTTGAACTTTCTTTAATTTAATTTTTATTTTCCTCAAAAAATATATAATAATTTTTCAATTCATTTATTTTAATAAATAAACAATTAGAATAAATATAATTAGTTTAGATCTAATATATATATATATATATATATATATATATATATAGTTAAATTAGTATTGTAATAATTAATTATTATTAAAATTAATAATATATTATTTTTATTATTAATTATATAAATATTATATTATTAATTAATATATAATATATTAATATGTATTTAATAATATTACTAAAATAATCACTATTCTATATATTATTATTTTTTATATAAATATATTATTAATATTAATATTTAATAATTTATTATAATGTTAACAATATTACTTTGTTAATATAAATGAATTTACCAAAAAAAATATTTTAATAAAGATATATCTTGATTATTTAATAAGATAGATAAAGGTCAACCATCATTATCGAACCAACGTTTTTGAAATAGTCCTATATAAGATTCACATAAACTTGGTGTGCCTATGAAACATGGGGCTGACTTCCACCAATTCTCTAGTTGTTCCACCAGCTCCTCCTTCCTAAACCACATCTTCTTGAATTTTAAATATGTTTTTGGAGTACTTACTAATTCTCTTATTGCTAGTTTTACTGGTAGGTGATCAGATCCCACCATTGGAAGGATTAGTGCCTCTAAGTTGAAGTTGTCATCTAACTAGTCTTGTGAAAAGATAAATCTATCTAGTTTTTCTTTTATGCATCCTCCACCACCTCTTTTATTTGAACATGTGAAAGAACCATTCCATGTTTTGGTATCTAGCATATTGTTGTTGGCTAGGAAATTACCAAAAAGATCCATTGAGATAGTCCTTGCACTCTTGCCCCCGAGTTTTTCTTCACTTCTCAGAACAACATTGAAATCCCCTCCCATTATTATTCTTGTATTTCCTATCTCTATCGATTTTCTCAGTGTATTCCAAAGGGTTTCCTTGTCTTGATTTCTGATTGGGCAATAAATATTAAAGATAAAACATTTTAAATCACTTTTGAGGCTTTTAGTTGTGCATAACATCCAATTAGCTTCCTTGCCCAATAACTGTATAGTTACTCAATTGGTTTTCGATAGGATCCCAAATCCACTTGCTATGCCATGGGATTTCGACAGAGCCTCCTCCCATCAACTTAGATGGAATATTCTTTTCCTCTCATCTTCTATCTTAGTTTCTTGGAGTAGTAGGATGTCCATTTCCAGTTTTTCTATTTGATGCTTTATGAGGCACCTCTTGATCGTGGCATTCAAGCCCCTCACATTCCAAATTATAACAATCATGGCTCTTCTTGCTAGGAGTGCTCCCCTCCCTTCTTTTCCTTCAGAAAGCTTTTAATACTCTTTAAGCCTTTTCCTATGCCATTTATTCTCTTTTCTACTTATTTTATTTCTTGCCCTTCTTGGTATTCCTTTGCTTGGTTGGTTCCAGAAACTCAACATTGGACTATGACATACTTTGTATTCCACAATATCTATCTCTTCACAATCCTCATTCTTTCTTTCTGAGCTTAACTCTTCCTCCTCCTCTTGTTGGTTTTTCATATCAATTCTTGATGATGGTGCTTGTTCTTCAATCACTTCTTCTTTAGGTCTTGCCTAGATTTGGGTTAGAATTGGTTTCACTGGTGAAAACTTGGTTTTCTGATCTCATTTGATTTCAAAATTTGGGGGAATTTTCTTTTCCACCCTTTCCTTGTTATTTTTCCTCATCCATACCTTCTTGATTTTTATTGGTACTTTTTAGTCCTTAGTTCTATGGCTTCTTTTATTACAGTTTGAGCAATAAGCTACCTAGGATTCTATTTCAATTTCCTAGATCCAAATTCCTTCTTTTGACTGTAGCTTTATTGCCTTAGGAATCATGGATACTGCTGCAATTATCATTCTTGCATAGAGGTAAGAGTTTTCATTTAATAAATTTGTGTCAATTTTCAGGAGTGTGCTAAGGGATCTCCCAATTTTTTCCAAGCATTCCTCTCACCAATATTCGACTGGGAGGTTATACATTCTAATGGATTTTTTCTCATTACAAACCCCTTGTTTCCTTGGATTAAAATTAGCCTCCCATTGCTGCAAATAAATCAAGAACCCTGCCAAATTCTCTAGGCTGTTTTCTATCACAACAAAATTGTCTTCTTCTAAAAGGAACACCACAATGAAGAAGTCATTTGGAAGAAATTTTATACTATGATTTTTTAGGATATTCTTTCGAGCTCATTCTTCCACATGCTTCCTTTCACTTCTAGGTCCAATGATTTTACATAATATGGCGACCTTTTTCAGCATCTCAGAGTCTTCTTAAATCTCTCCTCCTACATCTATTTCCATTGGCTTCATTTTCTGCTCTATTGGTCCTGCATTATTTTGTTCATGGTTTCTCCTACGGTTTCAAAAGATTTTTGTGGTAGCATTCCTCTCTCTTGAACTTCCTTTTCCTACCTTGATCAGGTGTTGATCCTATATCCCATACTTTTCCTTCTATGTCTGAGGCTTTTTTTCCTCTTTCTTTTCATATTTCTTTTCATTATTTTGTTGGTGATGCTTTTTTTCTGCTAGGTCTGTATTCTTTCCTTTCTTCATTATTCTGTCTTGTCATCGTCTATTTCTATTGTTAAGTTCCAGGTTATTCGGCAATGTGATATAATGAGGAACCCTGAAGTCTACACCTCCTTGTTCCTTGTGTGTTCTTTGCCTTTATGCTTTGTTCATGGTGTTCCTTTGTAGCCTCTGTGCTCATTCACCTTCCAACCTTGATCAAATATTTTGCAGAGGATGTGATTCCTTGCTTCGAAGATGTGTTTGTTTTTCTTCAGTTGGAATCCAGAATTCGCATATAGTTTTGGATAATTATTCAAGATAATAAAGCTTTATTTTTGTATGATTCTTGGGAAAATAAGCATCCTATTATTTTCTTTTCCTCACCTCCATCCCCTTGGGAAGGCATTTCTCATTGTGAGATGACATCATGTGGTTGATTCTAAACTTGTGACCTCTTCAAATAGAACCTTGCTTCATGGTTGGAAGGATCCTAATCTCTGGCCTATTGGGGGTTCTCAAGAAGATAAGAAGGCTCTAGCTTCTATTTTGGCCAATAGATTGTGTTGTCCTTTAGAGGATTCAAATATTCTTTCTTGGGCCTTAGTCCTAAACGTGAATATTTTTTTAAGCTTGCATATCAAGTCTTGGAGATGCAAAATGGTAGACATGTTAAATTCTTGAGTTGGGAGAAATTTTGGACTAAAATTGGATGGTCTTAAATGCAATTTTTTTTATGGTTGGTGAGTCAAAATAAATGCCTTACTTGGGACAATATTTGTAAGAGAGGGTCTCAGGGCCTTCCATGTGTTTTCTATGTGGAGTAAAAGGAGAAGATGTGAATCACTTTTTTCTTAGATGATTCCCTTTCTCTTATGATGTTTGGAGCCTGTAGTGGCAAATATGGAATAGACTTGGTCCCCATTCCACCTCTTTGATTGATTTTTGGAATAGTCTAGACAAACCTCTTGCTTCACCTCCCTTTCTTCTAGCACCTTGGAATATTGGCCCCTCTTTCATCACTTGGCAATTATGGTTGGAAAGGAACCGAGGTATTTTTCAGGAGGAACACAAGGGGCTTACCTAGGTTTGGCTAAAAATTAAAGTTATGTTCAAGGAGACTATTGAGATAAAAAATAAAATTAGATGGCCTTTATCCTCCTTGGTTACTTAGCTGGATACTCTTTTAGATATTTCTATTAATCCCTGCTCTTTTCTTAGGCCTCTACCTCAACCTCAATCTCTTAGGAAGATTAATAAGTCAAGTAAGTGGTGTCTTCCCTCTATATATGCCCTTAAAATTATCATTGATGGATCCTCTAGGGGTAACTTGGGTCCTGTTGGCATTAGTGGTGTTGGTCACAAGTTCTCTAGTTTGATTCAATTTATTTTTCTTCTTCCTTGGGTTTTCAATCTAACAATTTGATGGAAGCTTGGGCTATTCTTTATGGTGTCGAGAAGGTTTATGCTAGGGGATGGCATAAAATTATTTGTGAACTTGATTCTTTGATTCTTGTCAATCTCGTAAATAAAATAATTTTTCATCATTGTTCTTGGAGGTTAGAGGGGGTGATAAAGAAAGTAATTCATTTAGTTTCTAAGTTTGAAGCGATTTCCATTACATGTATTCGTAGAGAGGAATAGAGTTGCAGATTGTTTGGCCAAATGAGATTTAGAGGAAGGGAACAATTAGATTGTTGAGAATTGGGGGGATTTGGATCAGGATCAGGATTGTTTGTATTTTCTTCTTAGAATTATTGATGAAGGCAAGATGGTTCGATATTGAGGGTCCTTGTTGGGTTGTGTTGCAAACCTTTTGCTCGTATTGTTAGGTGTTATTCTTTGTGAGATGATTTTGCAGAGCTCTTGTGCGAGCTCTCGTTTTACTTTGTATTGAGATGGCTATGACTACTTGAAAGTTTCGTTGATTCTTTGATTTATGTACTTGAACTTTCTTTAATCTAATTTTTATTTTACTCAAAAAATAAATAATATTTTTTTAATTCATTTATTTTAATAAATAAACAAGTTATAATTAGTTTAAATCTAATATATAATTAAATTATTATTGTAATAATTAATTATTATTAAATTTATAATATATTATGATTATTAATAATTATATAAATATTATATTATTAGTTAATATATAACATATTAATATATATATTTAATAGTATTACTGATTTAATGACTATTTTATATCTTATTATTTTTTATATAAATATATTATTAACACTAATAACTAATAATTTATTATAATATTAACAATATTATTTGTTAATATAAATGAATTTATTAAAAAAAAAAAAAAACATTTTAATAAAGATATATCTTGAATATTTAATAAGATAGATAAAGGTCGGCCATAATTATCGAACCGGCGTTTCTCAAACAGCCCCATATAAGATTCACATAAACTCTTTCTTCCTCACCATTATTTCATTAACACAAGCATTCGTGGAATTTTTGAGGAGCATTTTGTTTTGACTTTTTCGGTTACAGTCTGTTCGATTGAATTATTATATCTGTTGAAGTTTTGAGCGATTTTGCCATGGATAATCATTTGTTTGGGTTGTGTTGGGGTCGAGTCCCTGAATGGAGATCTTATCAATGGCTGCATTACTATTATCCATATCCTTACGCTGCAACTTCGTACGGCACTCCAGTAAAATCGGAGAATGCGCCCAAGAACGTCGTCTCAATTCCAATAAATTTCGTCAACTCAGAGACACCCAGATCCACGAAGGCGCCCGCCATGGATGAAAATGCGCCCAAGAACGTCGTCTCAATTCCAGTCGATTTCGTCAATTCAGAGACACCCAAATCCACAAAGGCAGAGGCTGCAGAAATTCGGAGGCGTGTGAATGATGAACATGTTATGGAGCTGATTAGACGAGATGAGAAGGAGCGGTTGAAAATGATGGTATGGATTATGTCACTACTGCTGAGGCTCGACGGAATTCAGGTTTGCCTTTTTTCTCTTTTTGTTTTCTTTTGTTCTTCTTTAATCTTAAAGTTAAAATCGGAATGTTCTCTGTTTCCCTAAAAACTTAACCGTTGTGAAATACAGGGAGCGATTCCTTTTGTGCAGGAATCAAGAAATGCTGTGATTTGCGAGTTGGTTAACTTGCAAGAGACTGTAGACGACATCATTGCCGCGAAACCGAGACAAGATGCTATTAGAGAAGTTTCAGTAACTTGGGAAGCAGCGGTGGAGGAGAATCTCAACGAGGAATTCAAGAACAAGGAGTCGCCGGGAGATGCAATTGAGATCTCTGTGAGTAATGAAAAGGGAGGGGAGTCTCTGCCTTCTCAAATGCAAGATTTGCAAGAAGACAATAATAATAATGGAGGAGTAGAAAATTTCGAACATAGCTCTTCAGAAGCTGGACAAATTGTGTCTGGAACTGAGGAATGCACGATGGTTGATGGTGCTGATAAAGATGCAGTGAATTTGAAAAGAAACAAAGTTGAAAGTCCGGTGTCGGAGGTTGATGCATCACCTACAATCCCTTGCAAAAAGGAATGGG
The DNA here is from genome assembly GCA_007115665.2 of Sequoiadendron giganteum. Classification (NCBI taxonomy): domain Eukaryota; kingdom Viridiplantae; phylum Streptophyta; class Pinopsida; order Cupressales; family Cupressaceae; genus Sequoiadendron; species Sequoiadendron giganteum. Next base: position 742,315,574 of record CM021101.1, on the reverse strand, counting down.
TTATAGTAGGAAATGCAAGGGATGATGAAAATTCTTCTGAATCTCTGGACTTGTTGAAGGTGCAGACAATGCAGCCTAATGTGAAGGTAGAAACTGCAGACTTCATGGACGGTGAAGAAGCAGGGGATAAGTTGCCAGAGAAAGTAAAGTCCACTGAAGAGATTGGCATGGCAAGACTATGCAGCCTGATGTAAAGTGAGATGATTCATGATCTGAGTCTGCGGATTTCACAGTTGGAAGAGCATGTATCTCAGTGCAACTGCTTTATATGGAGGATTGGTTTGGATTTCTCCCCATTCAAGCTTTCAAACTGGTTAATGGTTTATCTTGATGATTTTATTAAACTACTTTTCTGATTATATTATTTTAATACAACCGTAAGTTTTATTTTCTATTAATATATTGGAAGTGTGATAATGTGTTTCTATTGAAAGAAATGCGTACAATCATTAGAGAAATAGACAAGATTTCAACTAAGGATCCAAAAATTACTCTATCATTCTTCATTAAGTAATGATCTTATCTATTAATAAAATAAAAATGCTGCTTAGCTGAATTCTGATAGATGAACAACTTCATTCTAAGATAAAACAAAAAGAAATAACATAATAATATTTAAAAAACTACAAATATATTACACATTTTGCATAATCTATATGGATTCCAAATATATTCCATCATCTTTAAAACATAGTTGAATTTTAAATAGACCATAAAAATGTTGTGCAATTTTCTACAAGACTTTGTATTGGAAATATTCTAGAGCTTGATATGTGTCATATTGCACACATATTGACTTAAATAGCTCTTTGCATTCTATATTTTTACAATAGTGACACATTGAATTGAATTGAATTGAAAGGAATAAAATCAATCAACTAAATATTTTCTCTTTACATAGAATTTCACTTCACCATGTTACACAAGAATAGTACTAAAGATCTCAAAGCCCATGGATCTACTACAAAATCATACAACTAAAGAAAATAAAATTGAAACAAGCATTTTAGTATGTTATTGTTTCGTTATTCCCTTATCCTATAACATGTATTGGGATATGATGTAACCTACTATGGGCCACAAACCTTAATTGAGTATATTATGATTCCTTAAGTATAGTGTTGATATGTTAAGTTGGCCTTGTTGGGATTGGAGTTCTAATGTTACTTAATGATGCATATATAAGACGTAGCAAGTAGTAGTTAAGTATCATATTGTGAATAATGTTCTTATAGAATACTTTTGGAGGTTTTTTACTTGAAGTGACTTATTAATCTCAACTATTATCAAGAATTTGTAGCATATTTTCATTATATTCTTCTCTTGTGCAAGTGGTTTCCTTACAAGTGCAAGTATCCAAAAAAAAAGAAGCAATGTAATTCTTTGTTAATCTAGGAGGTCAAATTGTTGAGCACTTATCTCTTTTCAATTTCAAAAATAAATCTTGCAATTTTGAGGTTTGCTCAAGGGTATTGAAGTGGTTAAAGTGTAGATTTAAGGTCATTTGAACTATTTTTTAAGGATCTGTTGTAAAACTAGGTTTTTAACCAATTCCACTCTCAAGAATGTAAATGTATATTTTTTGGTAGATTTTCCAAGATAGTGAGTTTTGAGTAAAGAAGTCAAAATTTTAACTTATTTTGATATTTAGTAAGTTTTTATCAAGAATATTTGAGAAGCATTATGATAGGTCAACAAACTAGAGGCCAATGAAACAATTACTACATAGTTGACAATCATAATAGAGACAATACATATTTAGAGTTAAATCAATTAGAACATTAGATTTGATATGGTTTTTAGAGAAAAAAAAAGTGAGTTGGATAAACTATATGTAATATCTAATCTAAAATCAAAGGAGAAATGACTATCATCATGCCTAAATAAAAATTAAATGGGAAAGGGCAATGCAAGTCTCCAAAAATCTATCCAAAAAAATCATTGTCAAAATTAAAGGAGAAACCCCATAAGCCACTCACTTCCAATGCTTTGACCAATGACAACACATATAGTTGACACCAATGACAACGCAAGCTTTTTTGCATTAATCAAAACACCAATTTGCACATACTTATAACAAAGATGTGTATGTTTGGCGAAAATGGTCCATTTGAATTGGATAAATCAAATTGAGATTTTGAGTTAGCATAAAAATCGTTATATACTCTAACAATATTAGTAAAAAAACCTGCACATACAAAACTTAACAACTTGTTTCTTGATTGGCTTAAGGGTTATATCTAACATAAGTGTACATGTTTAATCCTAGTAATATATCTTTTATCATGACACATAAGGTGAAGGAAAAAAATGAGCTCCTAGAAGGGAGGTATTCACTAGTAGAAAAGAGGGAGAACGCTTGTACTAGATCATTCAACCTAAAAAATTGAATCCTTAAAAAATAAAATAAAAAAGATGAAATGGATACACATTTTAATCATTATAATACATATAGTAGAGGATATAAATATGTTGAGAAGTTGTCATACACCAAGAGTGCCAACAATGAAAAGGATGAAGAAGAGGCAATAGTGGTTTTGGAAGACTAAATAATTTCAACCATCTCTTTCATGCATTGTAAAGTATTAGATCCATGCAAACCCTTAAGGTGTTGAGTTTCATTAAACAATAGAAGGTAAAAATATTATTTAAATCCTCACATAATGTTTTCACTAGCCAGTATTATCATGATGGCTAGTGCAAACATTATGTGAGGAGTCCAATGGATTAATACCCTGGGAACAATTGAGGAACTTTGTCATTCATATCTTCTAAGATATTTCACCAATCAAAAAAATATGTTGGATTTCCATGCATCTAATGTTATCTAAAATACTTTTAGAACCAATAATTTATATCTCTATTTGTGTAGGATTGTGAACCCAAAAATTAACAAACTGAGCTATTGTATTGGTAGGTTGGATACTTAGGAAATTTTTTGTGTACATATACTTTCCTAACCAACTTATCTTGTACAAGTATCTTCAACAACACTTCTAAATCATGTTATGATGATCAACAACAATTTTTACATCAATGACAACACTAGATCATGTGTTATGTATATACCACGCTCATGGTATGTGACTACATCAATGAAAATCTTGTCAATATTTCAACAATCTCCCTCTTTGTCATTGATGATAACATGCTCTCAGACAAAACTAAATATTCTCCAAGAAAAATATTCTCCCCATTACACATCTTTTTTTTCCCAAAACTCTCCAAGTATCTCTCCCAATATCTCTCCAAGTATATCTCCCCCTTTGACATCAATGCCAAAGGGTGTATGAGGATCAACACTTTGTATACTCCCCCTTAGACATATGTACAAATAGTACTAACCGCCCAATGTTAGAAATTTAACATAAACTTCTATATCATCCACATATTTACGAAATAGTTTAGAAAACATAAAACTTGTATAAGAATAGAAAATGGTCAACCTAAAGGTGTTGACCCTTGAAGGTTTTGTAAAATAACTTTCCAAGAAGATTTAACATCTTTTCAATCTTTCTTTGTTGCTGCAAGCATTCTATATTGAGTCTCAAGCTTAACCAATGTTTCCTCTCCTTCTTTCGTAGTACTACAAGTAATATTTAGCTTTGAAATCTCATATGTACTAGCAAGGGCACTTGAGATAGGTATGTGCTTCATTTTTACCAAGTCCCTTAACTTCTCAAACTACGTTATTATGTCTTCCTTTTGGTTTTATAGAGTAACTTATTTTTCATGTAAGTCCACTATAGCAATCCAGGTCTAATCATCTATATCCTATGTAAGACCATAAGAATTTGAAGCATTGCTTATTTGTGTCTCAATTGTGTCCATTGCATACTTTATGCTTTGTTTAGAATTTGACCACTTCATGCAATACAAAAATAATGTTTTTGCCTCTTCCTCACATGCTTCCACTTCCTTCTAGCTTTTTTGAACTTTTTTGTAAAGTTCACTAGATGGCTTGGGTAAATTTTAACTTCTTCATCATTTTTGGACTCAATTTTCTATTCTTCTTCTGCCTTTTTCTTCATCTCTGAAGGCCTTATCCTTGTCTTTTTCTTCATCTTCCTTTTTCTCTTCTTCTCCTTTGTCCTTGTCCTTCTCTCCTTTCTTACTTTCCTCGTTTTTGTCTACATCTCCTTCCTTCTCACCATCATCTTCTCTTTTCTTCTCTTTGTTCTTTATCCTTAACATGCTTTTCACCTTTACTAGTGGCTTGTTCTATGTCTTCTGAAGGAATAGCTGTCTCTAGATTTCCTTAATCATTACTTACTAGTGGGAGAGTTAGCCTATCCTCTATATTATCATGAGTGACCAGAGGAATAAAAGTGTTGTCCTTTTTAGTTTCCTCTTTGATCACTATCTCTTCTTCTATAACCTTCTCATATTCATCATTACCTTGCACTGGTTCTTCTACGTCATTACCTCATGCTCATGTTTAGCATCATTTGTGCACATTTCTCCTTCCTCATTAAGCTATGGGGCACTAGAGTCAACATTCAAATCTTCTTCAGATAACAGAAGTAGACCTGATTTTTGTATAAGCTCCATGACTTTATCATTACACTCTTTTTGAATCATATCATGATCTTTTTGATCCATTCCCATTACTATATTTACATTTTGTTTTTTCCTTAGCTCCCTATAGATAGTATCCAATGTGGTTCGGTCTACTTTAGTCAAGGGAGCACCAACTCTTTCTAGGGCTTCATCTTTTATCTTTTCATATTTTCTCTTTACTTAGAATTTCCCTTCACCGTGTTACACAAGAATAGTACTAAAGATCTCAAAGCCCAAGGATCTACTACAAAATCATACAACTAAAGAAAAATAAATGAAATAAGCATTTTAGTATGCTATTTTTTCATTATTCTGTTATCCTATAACATGTACTGGAATATGATGTAACCTACTATGGGCCACATAAACCTTAATTGAGTATATTATGATTCCTTAAGTATAGTGTTGATATGTTAAGTTTTCCTTGTTGAGATTGGAGTTCTAGTGTTACTTAATGATGCATTTATAAGAGGTAGTAAGTAGCAGTTGTGTATCATATTGTGAATAATGTTCTTATAGAATACTTTTAGAGGTTTGTTACTTGAAGTGACTTATTAATCTCAATTATTATCAAGAATTTGTAGCGTATTTTCATTATATTATTCTCTTGTGCAAGTGATTTCCTTACAAGTGCTATCAAAGCATAATCTTAGTATCTAAAAAATAAGAAGCAATGTAATTCTTTGTTAATCTAGGAGGTCAAATAGTTGAGTACCTATCTCTTTTCAATTTAAAAAAGAAATCTTACAGTTAGAGGTTTGCTCGAGGGTATTGAAGTGGTTAAAGTCTAGATTTAAGGTCATTTGAACTATTTTTTAAGGATTTATTGCAAAACTATGTTTTTCACTAATTCCACTATGAAGAATGCAAATATATATTTTTTAGGAAAGTGAGTTTTGAGTAGAGAATTCAAAATTTTAACTTATTTTGATATTTAGTTAGTTATTATCAAGAATATTTGAGAAGCATCATGATAGGTCAAAAAACTAGAGGCCAAGGCAAGAATCACTACACACTTGACAATCCTAATAGAGACAATAAATATTTAGAGTTAGATCAATTAGAACATAGATTTGATGTGGTTTTTAGAAAATAAAACAATATGTGAGTTGGATAAATTATATGTGATATTTAATCTAAAATAAAATGAGAAATGACTAACATCAAGCCTAAATAAAAATAAAATGGGAAAGGGCAATGTCAAGTCTCCAAAAATATATCCAAAAAAATCATTGTCAAAAGTAAAGGAGAAACCCCATAAGCCACTCACTTCCAATGCTTTGACCAGTGACAACACATATAGTTAACACCAATGACAACAAAGTGTTTTTTGCATTAATGAAACTTTTTTTTTGCACATACTTGCAATAGATATGTGTATGTTTGGTGAAAAGGATCAATTGACTTGGATAAATCAAATTGAGATTTTGAGTTAGCATAAAAATTGTTATATACCCTATCACTATTAGTGGAAAAAACTGCATATAGAAAATTTAACAACTTGTTTCTTGATTGGATTCAGAGTTACATCTAACATAAGTACAAATGTTTAATCCTTGTTCTATATCTTTTATCATGACACGCAAGGTGAAGGAAAAAATTTCAGCTCCTAGAAGCAAGTTATTCACTACTAGCAAAGAGGGGTAACCTTTGAACTATCATTCAACCTAAAGATTGAATCCGTAAAAAATAAAAGAAAAAATATGAAATTTATAGACATTTTAAGGATTATAATAAATATATAGGATATATATATATTGAGAATTTGTCATACACCAAGAGTGCCAACAATGAAAAGGATGAAGAAGAGGCAATAGTGGTGGTGAAAGAATCTAAAGAATTTGAACTATCTCTTTCATGCGTTGTAAAGTATTGGACCCATGCAAACCCTTAAGGTGTTGAGTTTCATTAAACAATAGAAGGTATAAATATTATTTAACTCATAAAATACTTATAGTTCTATCAACAATAAGTTGGTAACATGATTGAATAATTTTGTTTATCGAACACATAATTTTCTATGATTTGATTGTGGATGGAGACACAATTAATTATTTAGGGAAATACTCCAATATTAAATGCACCATGGGAGACTGCATTCTAGGTTGTATTTTTTTCATTATCATAATGGCTAGTTCAAACATTATGCTAGGAGTCCAATGGATTAATACCCTAGGAACAATTGAGGAACCTTGTCATTCGTATCTTCTAAGATAATTCGCCAATCAACAAAATCTCTTGGATTTGCACGCATTTGATGTTATCTAAAATAATTTTAGGACCAAGAATTTATCTCTATTTGTGGTGTATAGGGAACCCAAAAACTAATGCATTGAGCTACTATACTGGTAGGTTCAAGATACTTAGGAAAATTTTTGTGTAGCTATACTTTTTGGACCAGCTTATCTTGTACAAATGTCTTCAACAACACTTCTAAATCATGTTAGGATGATCCACAACAATTTTAACATATATAACAACATTGGATCATGCATTATGTACATACCATGCTCATGGTATGTGACAACATCATCAATGACAATCTTCTTAATCTTTCAACAATCTCCCCCTTTGTCATTGATGACATCATGATTTCCAAAAAACTCTCCAAGTATATCTCCCCCTTTGACATCAATGAAAAAGGGTGTACTAGGATCAACACTTTGTATAATCCCCCTTAGACATATTTACAAATCGTACTAACTCCCCCTTAAAAAGTTAACCAAAACTTCTATACCATCCGCATATTTACAAAAGAATTTAGAAAACTAAAAAAATGCATAAGAATAAAATATGGTCAACCTAAATATGTTGACCCTTGAAGCTTTTGTGAAATAACTTGCCAAGAAGATTTAACATCTTCCCAATCTTTCTTTGTTCTTACAAGAATTCTATATTGAGACTCAAACTTAACCAAGTTTTCATCTCCTTCTTCTAGAGTATTGGGAGTAAGATTTAAATTTGAAATCTTATATGTACTAGCAAGGGAACTTGAGATAGGTATGTGCTTCATTTTTACCAAGTCCCTTAACTTCCCAAACTACCTAATTATGTCTTTCTTCTAGCTTTGTAGTGTAACTAATTTTTCATGTAAGTCCACTATAGCAATCTAGGTCTAATCATTTATATCATGTGTCAGATCATAGGAATTTGAAGCATTGCTTATTTGTGTCTCAATTCCATCCATTGCATCCTTTATGCTTTGTGTGGCATTCGAACACTTCATGCAATACAAAAAATAATTGTTTTTCCTCTTCCTCACATGCTTCTTCTTCCAACAATTTGTTCTCTGCAATCCTTCCCTCAATTTCTATTTCAACTTGTCCTTTTAAATTGGAGGCATATTCCTTGAAGGAATCATTGTAAGTACAGAGGAATCAAAAAAATCTCTAGGTTTTGTCTCTTGTAATGTCTTTATAGCTTCATCCATTAATTCACTACTCCTTTGATATGTTTTAACAATCTTTTCTCGTTGATGTGTGAAACACATCACCTAGCAACAACTTCCAAATGGGAGATATTTTATCTAGGTCTAGGTTGCCTTATTACATGGGAAATTGCAATAACTAAGATGAGGCAGCCGGTTGGAATCTTACTTGGTTAGACAAAATATTTTTCAAAGGATTACCAAAGGAAGATTTACTAGATGGTTTGGGTAACTCAACTTCCTCATCATTTTTCGACTCAATTTTCACTTCTTGTTCTTCCTTTTCTTCATCCTCGAAGGCCTTATCCTTGTCTTTTTCTTCATCTTCCTTTTTCTCTTCTTCTCCTTTGTCCTTGTCCTTCTCTCCTTGCTTATTTTCTTCATTTTTGTCTGCATCTCCTTCTCACCATTGTCTTCTCTTTCCTTCTCTTGTTATTTATCCTTAACATTCTTTTCACTTTCACCAGTGGCTTATTCTATGTCTTCCAAAGGAATAGATGTCTCTGTATTGCCTTGAGAATTACTTATCAGTGGGAGAGTAGACCTGTCCTTTGTAGTATCATGAGTAACTAGAGGAATAAAAGTGATGTACTTTGTAGAACTTCCTCTTTGATCACTATCTCCTTTTTTGCAACCTTCTCATCTTCATCATTACCTCACGCTCATGTTGAGCATTATCTATGTGCATTTATCCTTCCTAATTAAGATATGGGGAACTGGATTGAACATTCAAATCTTCTTCAAATACTAGAAGTAGACCTATTTTTTGCACAAGTTCCATGACTTTATCATTACACTCTTTTTGGATCATATCATGATCTTTCTGATCCATTCCCATAAGTATTTTACCTTTTATTTTTTCCTTAGTTCCTTGCTATAGATGGTAGCCAATGTGATTCAATCTACTTCAGTCAACGGACCACCAACTCTTTCTAGGGCTTCATCTTTCATCTTTTCATGTTCCATTATTACATTCCCTCTTCTTTTCAAAAAAAAATTCTAAACATCATCTACTATATCTTTTTGGATATTCTTCATTTCTACCTCAAACAAAATAATGTATTAAAATATAGCTTCAATTATGGTAGCTTTATCGATACCTTATCTACTTCCTTATATATTTATATTATAGTTTCCTTTAACATTTCATTTTCCATCACATATCCTTTGGTTGTGGCTTCAACACCTCTTCTCTGGAGAGGAACATAAGATATCCATTAAATCTCCCCCTAAGGCATAGCTCTAAGCTTAGTTACTAAAGGAAACATCTGCATTGGAGAGTGGTATAGATTTTTCCTTGTACTCAACCTCCTCTTTCTTTCTCCAAATCTTTTCCATTTCCTTCTTTACTTTAATTGGATCAACTTTTTTGACTGGTTCATTCTTCTTTACTAGCTTATCCTTGTGTTTATTCTTCTACAAAACTTAGTAATATGTCTAGGCCTAGGTACTCCAATTATTGCATATGACATTTCTCTGAGCATTATTCCTTTCATTCATTCTAGATCTGCATTGATTAGCTGTGTGCCCAAATCCATAGCATGTATAATAGTAACCATTGAAGGGTTGAATCATTCTAGACCATTTTTATATGCATTCATTTTCCTTATAAACTATTTTTTTGCATGTAAAGTATTTCCCAGTAAAGGATGGAATATTCTAATTCATTCTACTTCTACATTCCATTATTCTATGTCCATATTTATTACAAGAATAATAAATAACATTGAAAGATCCATGGGTAGCTTTAAAAATTTGGTTGTCTAATAACAATCTTTATACATTTTTCCTTTGATTTTGGATCTTGCCATTATTATTCTTGTCTTCAATCTTTTTTGGTTCATTGATCTTCTTTGCATTAGGTGTATGATATACTTTTGAGATTTCTCCTTTTTCAAGTGCCAAGACACCTTTATCTTTAGATGCCTTTTGACCTAAAACCAACTCATCAATCATTGTAGAACTTGTCTTGAATTTATATTCATGACTTCTTGCTTTCTCTAGATCCGATCCTAGATTTACCACTTCCTATTCAAGCCTCATGCATTCATTAGATTTTATTTTTACCATTGTATTTAGACATTCCTCAGCTCTTTTATTTTCTTCTACTTGTACTTTCAGTCTAGTGATATCTTCACTTTTTTGATTAAATTGTTCATTGACTTCCTTATTCCTTTCACTGAACTTATTGACCTACTCTATTACTTTTCAGAAAGATTATTCTTAGAAACTTTGAGAAAATAATCTCTCTTGTTTGCATTAAAAAAACCCCATTTGAAATAAATTTTAATCACATAACAAAAATTAATATTGTAGTAATTTGGTAAGTTGGTAATGAAATTAGCTATCATAAAGAATTCGACTAGTGGTAAATTACTTCACTCTTTGAAAATGAAAGACAATTTAAATCACTCATTTGGGAAAAATGTCTATGAGAAAATTTATTGTTTTGCTTGTTTTATTCAAGTTAAATAATAGGAGAGTAATGATGAAAAAAAAGTACGTGAAATGTTTGTAGAAACATTAAAAATTTCTATTTGTTATAATATTTAAAATAATTTATTGTGATCTATTATCAAAATGATTAAGAAATGAAGGTGGATTTCTAATATGACTACATAATAAGGGCCCAAATAATTTGTACAACCTACTTATTATTTTGTTATTTATTCGAAAAAGGGATAAAAAATATTGATGCAAATAAACATAAAAATTATTTAATACAAGCATTTCAATCATTATTATGGACAAGAAAAATCTTATTTTTATCATTGAAAATTGAATGGGTTAATTCCCAAAGAAACCAAGCTCTCATTACTTTTTAGTTTCTTTATCTTGATGGGCTTCCTCATTGTGAGTAGCTCTAAGAAATTCACTTAAAATGCATAGATGTATGTTTTCTCTAAGATATGTATTGGAAATATTCTAGAGCTTGATATGTGTCACATTGCCACACATATTGACATAAAGACATATTAACATTCTATATTTTTACAATAATACCACATTGAATTGAATTATATTGAATTGAAATGAATAAAATCAATGAACTAAATATTTTCTCTTTACCTAGAATTTCCCATCACCATTTTACAAAAGAATAGTACTAAAGATCTCAAAGCCCATGGATACAGTAGAAAAACATAGAACTAAATAAAAACAAATTGAAACAAGCATTTTACTATGCTATTGTTTCATTATGGGCCCTTATCCTATAACATGCAATGGGATAAGATGTAACCTATTATGGGCCTCATAATCCTAAATTGAGTATATTATGATTCATTATGTATAGTATTGATATGTTAAGTTGGCCTTGTTGGGATCGCAGTTCTAATGTTACTTAATGATGCATATATAAGAGGTAGTAAGTAGTATTTAAGTATCATATTGTGAATTATGTTCTTATTGAATACTTTTGAAGGTTTGTTTCTTGAAGGGACTTATTAATCTCAAATATTATCAAGCATTTGTAGAAAAATTTTCATTATATTCTTTTCTTGTGCAAGTGATTTCCTTACAGGTTCTATCAAAGCATGCTCTTAGTATAAGAACAAAAAAGCAATATAATTATTTGTTAATCTAGGAGGTCAAATTGTTGAGCACTTATCTCCTTTAAATTAAAAAAAGAAAGAAATCTTGTAATTTTGAGGCTTTCTCAAGAGCATTGAAGTAATTAAAATCTATATTTAAGATCATTTGAATTATTTTTGAAGGAATTACTACAAAACTAGGGTTTTCACCAATTCCACTCCCAAGAATACATAAATATATAATTTTTTGATAGATTTTTAAGGAAACTGAAGTTTCAGTAGAGAAGTAAAATTCTTAACTTATTCCAATGCTTGGACCAATCAAGGTAAATCATCTAGATAAGCCAATCTTTATTTAAGTACTAGCACTTACATATCTCAAAATTTGTTATTGAAGGTGGCTATGTGTATGTAGGGTGACAAGGATCCAACGATTTGGATTTAAAATTGATATTTTGAGTGAGCATTAAAATAATTCATCCAATTATCAAAATAATAATAACTAGGATTCTTCAAATATTATATTTAATAGTTCTATAACCTATCATTATTAGTAGAAAAAATCACATATAAACATTTGAATGACTTTTTTCTTAATTGGGTTAAGGATGACATCTCAAATAAGTGTACATGTTTAATCCTAGTTCTATATCATTATCATGGAAGACAAGGTGAAGGAAGAAAATTAAGCTCCTAGAACTAAGGTATTCACTAGTAGCAAAGAAGGGGTACCCTTGTACTATCATTCCTTCAACCTACAAGATTAGTTGCTTAAAAAAATGTAGACACCTAAAACTGTCTTGACAATATAGCATACTTGATTTCACTTACTAACAGAATATATTCCTAATATATTTCACATAATTCATCCATTTAATTAGACAATGTCAACTATTTAGTTAATTTACTTTTTTCTCTAATAATTAAATAAATCAAGTTTATTTAATTAATTCACTTTTCTTCATACTATTTAACTAATTCACTTTTCTTCATAATAATTTTATTCTTGTTTGATTAAATAATACAAATTATTTAATTAATTATCATAACCAAACTTTGATTAAATAATTCATGATTATTTAATTAAAGCCTCTAGTTTAATCAGATAAAAACATTGTTTTTTAAGTGCATTATTGTCATCTTTATCGAAAATGCCAAAAAATTCTCACATTGTTTCAAGTGATAAATGTCCTAGGGTTTATGTGTATGCTGATGCATCAAATGGAGATGGATCCCCTATGGCTACCCTAGTTGGGGAATGAAACATGAAGGTTCTCTATGTTTTTGGTTCACGAGGTAAAATGGGTGACATGCTTGTTGCATCAGCCTCCCCCATGGATTTTGATATGCCTTTTGATGCTCCTTCGAGTGGTGTGGAGATCAAGGCACTGATTCCTTCTCCCATGACACCACTCCTCTATTTTATCATGGGAGGAAGGATGATGATTTTGACCACACTTGGTCAAACTTGCTTTTTTCAAAGGATCAATAGCATGTAGATCTGGTGTGCATAGCTTTTCCTTCTAGGTAGAGGTCAATGGTGAAAAAAACCTCATTTTTTGAGGTGGTTAAGTAAGGTTCTTCTCCCCCTTTGGGTGCAATAAAAAAATAAAAAAATTGCATAGGAAATAGAAGGATGGTTTAGTGTTCTGATAAATCCCTCTCTCTAGATTTTTATGCTTTTATGTCAAAGAAGCGGAGTGAAAATGAAAAATTCTCTACTAACAATGGTTTAATATTTAGATTCAACCATCTTTGGCCCAATCTTTTAAAACTACACAACTGGATTTCAAAATATCGGCTTCCTCTTATGGAAAGAAATTTAGAAATATATCCAATTGCAAGAGGTTTTTTCATTGTGGTTTCTGATTTTAGGAAAGACAAAAAAACCATTCTAAATTATGTATTTTAAGGGAAGAAAATATGCTGCAATTGAAATCTTGGCATCCAAAATTTTATCTGTCCACTGAATCATTCATAATTTTTCCAACATGGGTTCATCTTCCAAATATTCCCCCTCACTACTAATTTCAGTCATGCTTTGCATCTATTGGGAACTTTGTGGGTAATTTTGTGTATTCGAATGACAACTCAAAATTTTTTATCCACACAACCTATGCCAGGATTTTTGTGGAATCAGACACTTCCAAGAATCTTCCTATAGAAATTGTTTTGAGGGCCAATGGAAAATGCTAGAAACAACCTTTGGACTATGAAGGATTAGTTTTTAAATGAAAGATATGTTACCAAAGAAACACATTGTTGCAGAATGGCCAACTATTAAGTCTCAACCAAACTAGGAGGCCTCTTGGTGGAAGGACTCTTCCTCCAAACATAATTTTGTTGTGAAATATCCCAAATAAAATATTTCTACTTCAAAGCTGGTCTCTAGGAAGAAAAATGTCCACATGTTCTTACAAATAAAAATGGCCTCTAATTTCTTCTACTTGTACAATTAAATGATTTTAATTGATTGTTTAATTACCTAATTTATTTGAGATCCTCCAACTTCTTGAACTTACACAAAGAATATTTACTTTCAATATTCCCTTTTTGAATGCAAATATTTTCCTCCAAATAAAAATATTTCAACATCTCTCCAACATAACTCCTAAGAAACAAGGAATTAGTTGAGTCTCATAGATTTGAGACCATTGATTTGATCTTTGATCCATGTCTCGTGGATTATGAAGCATTTGATCCAAACTTGATCCTTGTTCACTCCTATCATTCAATTTCATCTACTAATTAGTATTTTTTATCCTCGCTATTAATCATAATTTCCAAATTCTATAAATAGTAGGCCTTTTTCCATGAAAAAGGAGATTCACAAGCTTTGAGAAAACTTACTATCTTGAATTCATTGCCCAATTTGATCAATTTAAGAGAATTTTTATGAGTCATTTCTTATCATTTCTTCATCCATTTCTTTGCAACATCATGTATAATGCATAAACTAATCCATCCACAACATATCCACTTATTATGCATCAATTCACAATGGATTGAGAGGTTTACATAATAGTTAGATTCAATTTTCCTTAATTCTAGTTTATTTCTTTTGTTTGAATCTACTTATTATGTTAATCAAATTTCATTATAATTTTATGGTCAATTTATCATTTGGATAGCTTTAATAGTTAAATCTAATGTTATTTGATCAATCAATTTTATGCATTCACATAATGGTAGACTTGGTGAGATCACACATCCCTACCTAATCAGTTTTCTTTAAGTTTTATTGGGTTTTGTAGGTTCGGGGAAAAATGGCACTTTTGTTTTTGACAAAAGCACACCTTTTTCAAAGGTCTACACCTTTGTCTCTGGCAGTATTGTGCCTTCATCTCTCTGGCCACTTTTTTGTTTTTGTGAGTTTCTGCTTTTTCTTGGAGGACAATGCCACACCTTTGTTAAAGGGTCGTTCTTTTGTTAAGGGGTCATACCTTTTTCAGTTGAGAGTGTTTCCCCTTTATCTAAAAAGTCATGCCTATATTTGATACAATCCTACACCTTTGTCTTATCTAATTGTTTGATCTAATTGCTTGTTTTGCTAAAGACTAACCTTAATTTCTCTCTATTTTATGATTTTATCTGACAAATATGGATGGTTATAGAAAGATTAATCTGAAAAGTGTTTATCAAACACTCATTTGGAAGTAATTTAGAGTTAAATTTACTCTATGAATTTCAAATTCATGTTTATCAACACACATTTGGAATCAATATTAGAGCTAGTTTTATTTTATGCATCTCACATCTACTTTGGTATTTTAAAATTGAACAACAAATTTCATTTGTCAATTTGGTGCACAAAAAATGAATCATACAACCTCATATTTTTTTAGGTTTAAAAATAACAATACAAATATCACACTTCAATTGGTGCTTCAATTATTTATTCACATTTATATTTGGTGCATCTAAAAATAAAAAGAGTATGTGCTTTTAATTCCATGTTTGGTAGATTGTAGATGTGTATCCTCTCCCATGTGATAGTTTAGGGAGACTTAGATAGTTCCCCCTCCAAAGTAAATTATTGAATTTTCAAAAACTCATAGAAAGAAGAGGATATGGGGACATATACCCAATAGAGATGCAACATTGGTATATTTTCATCAACTTTCTCCATGACCATGGGATTAAATTGGAGGGCCAATGGATGGTGGCACAATTGGAGAGTATGACATTTGGTTTGTGGCTAGTAGGTCATTTAGATTCATATATCCCATAGGTGTTCCCCAAGGGGAGAGGGGTGAGGGTAGCCAACTACAGATGAAGAGATTGGAATAGGTGGTTGTCCAAGATCAGGAGGATTAGAGGGATCAAGATTAGGTTCTAGAGAGAGATCAACATGTGGATTAAGAGGGACCACCTCCAGTGTGAGATCGGGTTCATGATCAACAACATGATCAGAGGGTGGGAGAAAAGGGTTGGATCAAAGAGATCATATGATATAAACCCTTACTCAAGAGAGAGACCAGGCCCATTAGGAGAAAGATCAAATCCAAGGGTAGCTAGATGTAGAGATCATCTCAGTAATAACTAGAGATACAACTAGCTCACAAGACTATGAGGAGACAATATTTGTAGGTGCTTGGAGATAAAGTCCCCTAATGAATTATCAATAGGATCTCACAAAGTTGCAGGGCAAGGCCTCAGGTATTACAAGATCATTTACATACAAGCAGTTTCGACTCGCAAAAGGTAATCCCCCAACTCACAACAGAGTGCTATGGGGTCAAGCAAATAATTGGGAGCATTAGTGGGGAAGTCTCACAAGCGACTCTGGAGATCTATTTGGTAGTCATGGCCGACCACCATCTCAACCACCCTAAGAGGATAGAGGTAGCATGGGCTAGACATGTACAATCATTTTGATTAGGCTTTTGATTATATAGACTTATGCATATATTCATTCATTGGTTCTTGTGTAGCCTCATGTCTATATTTTGAGATAGATCACATAATTGACTTGTACCATGACATTGATGATTTTGATTTATATGAGGTGATTTTTAGGTGATAGATATATGATGTCTTATTTAATGCTTATGATGTTATGTGATGGATGATTTATGATTCTATGTGGATGCATAATTGATGATGTATGCTTATATATGTAGATGTATGGATGTACACTGGATGAGATGTACATGTTATTGTGTATATATGTATGTATTTCTTTTTTCTATATTTTTGATAAGGCATGTTGTGATTGTAATGATAGTATGAGCTAAATACACTAGATCCTAATGAATTTAAACCATATTTAACTCCCTAAGATACAATTTGTAGGCACGTAAAATATAAATGCATCTGATCCAGAATAACTAATTTCATTTCATCCTTAATTATCCCTCTCCTAACTATTTTAATCAAATAATCTTTATCTGATTAAAATTCATCATATTTCCTATTTTAATTGAATAAACCAATTGTTATTTAATTAAGTCACCATATTCATCTCTTTAATTAAATAAATCAATTTTATTTAGTTAATCTCCTAAATTCATCTCTATAATTAAAAAAATTAATTTTATTTTAATCTCCTAAATTTTCTTCATTTAATTAAATAAATCCAAATATTTAATTAAATCTCTAATGTCCTTTATCTTCTCGTTTAATTTAAATAAATCCAAATATTTAAGTTGAATTTAACAATCAGCTAACCTCCATTAAAATTAATCAAATCATGATTAATGCTAATCTAATCCCCCAATTCTCTAGATTTTATAGCTTGCACAATAAATCAATTTATTTGATTTATTATTTTTTCCATTATCATTCAAAATGGCATCTTTAGGGAATATGCTTCAAATTTCAAAAAGTCCCTCCAAAAGGACTTGTCCTCCAACATGACATTAACTTCTCTTACATTTTCTCTTGCATGTCTCCAACTTGGCATTTAAGACTCTTTCTTCTCCCTCCAACAAGCCAACTTTCAAATTCCAAAATCCACCTAATATCATTTATTGGCTCATTCACCAAAATGTGCTCAAGATTCCTAAATTCACATCTTGACAAGTGACACTTGGCCATTGGATATTGAATGATCCCACATTGCTTCATTTTTCTCATTCCTCCATCTTGTCTTTCTATAAATAGAAAGCTCTTCTACTTAATTTTCATCCACAATTTGATTATTCTTACTATAGGCATTTTGAGCTCATCATCTTGCATCTTTTGTTGATCATCATCTTGAAGCTTATCAAGGATTGGGAAAGCGCTCCTTTTCATATCAATGGTGCACCAATCCACTATGGGATAGGTATGCACCATAATTTTTTATGCTTTCAATCAATTTATTTGATCTTTCGATTACTTTGATTGCATTGTGAAGTATGTTGGATTATTTCATAGGAGTAGTTTATTTGATTATTTTTGAACTCACCATATTAATGTGTGTATAAGTTTAAGCTTTTGCATGTTTTCATGCTCACAAAATGGTGCTAGAAGGAGGGCACTTGTGCATGCAATCTGTAGTTTACATGTTTATTTGTTAAAAAAAATAAAAAATAGGGTTGCTTATACATGCAATATGTAGTCTACTGGATTCAATTTGTGAGTTCATGGTCTTAGTTTAAGAGACATTGGTGATGGTTTTATTGCACAATTTCAATAGTTTGTTTTACCTATTTTTGGTCCTCATAAGTTCAGACACAGTGTCATCTCATCTGAAATTCACTAGAATTAATGATAGGTTTTTTAACTGAAAAGATCATTAAGCTCAAAAAACCTCATGATTTATAGTGTCTTCCTTCATAGTGTCAAAGGTTGCAACATTATTATTGACACCAGTTTTTGAGAGTTTCCTGCCCAAAAGTAAAAAAAGAAGAAGAGTGGATCTATGTCACACTATATGAAGCTATTAAGCTTCTGGTGATGTATTGATGGCATTTCCAAAATATAGCTCCTTTCTCGTCATAGAGACAATATTATTACCCTTTCTAGGAATCTCTTTTTGATCTGCAACAAGTATTGTCTACCTTTCTAGAAATTTGGATTGTGTTATTTGCAGTGAAACGTTAATATAAAGTATTTAAATTTGCATCCTATTAGCTAATATTGCACTCAGGAATTTGAAAGGATAAAATTCTTTAGGGATGTTTGAATTATTGTTAAGAAAGTCAAACCTCAAAGCTTGTAGCTTTTCTTTTCAACTTTTAAAGCACACATATGAATAATCTTTATGGCAAGATCACTAATGATCTTATTGGTGTGATCTCATCTAATTCATATGTTCTAAGTTTTAACACTCTTGTCATCATTCTCAACCGTTTCTCGAAGCAGGTCAAGCTTTATTTATTTCTCATCACTGTTTGCATTAAATGGAAAAGTTTTTTCTCATTACTGACTTGATTGAATCAAGTAATATTGGAATGGAAGATAGAGAAGTGATTTTTTCACACAGATGAGATAATAATTGTAGCGAACGATAAAAGATTGGAAAATATTATTGCACTCTATAAAAGAAATTGGATTCTGAATAGTCAATGTTTGAGTTTTTAATTAATATTCTAAAAGCTTAGTTTTATTGATGCGATCAATGCACCCAAGATTCACATCTGAACCACCCTCCTTAACAGGTACAAAGGAGGGTACAATAACTGGTAAAATTTATGTTTGTCATTTACCTACAATAATATACATGTTTGATATTTATAGTGCTTTTAATATTAATGTCTGGAAATTTGTGAGATATCATTCGCAAAGGAAAATATGCATGTTTAATGTTTAATATGCCTCCATTTGATGTAGTTTTAGTTGGTGTACTCTTCAAACTGATGGTAAGTGAAAAACGTCCACCTATTCATAAGGATGCTGAAATATTCAGCTAGTTAAGCCTATAACATCACTTTTGTGTGGCAATTTGGTCTGATTTGTAGTTTACAGTGTGATGGCCTTACACATTCACTATATATTTGTAATATCATTCTTTCTCATCTACATCTAGTTTCCTAAGTAATCTCCTCTTTCTACATGTGGACATTGAATGTTCAAAGGTGTCTTTTTCACTAAAAATGACAACCTTAAACCATAAACAATTAATAATAATTAAGTCACCCATTTCTTCCATGAATCTCTCCCCAATTAAGGTTTCAAATTACATAAACCATTCCACACCTATTTTTCCTCAAGGTTATGGTACTATAAATGTATGATATTTCATCCATTTACAGACTTATATTTATAAAATATTTACTCTCACATCATTTCAATCATCTACAGGTTTGTTGTGCAATGGACAACTACGTGCAATCTGGAGTTTGTTCAGAAATTGGAAAGCAATTGATAAAAGTTGTGAGAAATGATGGAAAGGTGTTAGAATAAACATATCCCCTTGTGGTGAGAGATCTCCTTAGGGAGACTGATTATCAACAAAATTTTATGGTTGTTCACTCAGAGAACTATAGTTATTGTTAAGCAACTCAAACCTAAAAGATTGTAGGTTAATATATGTTTGACCTATTTGTAGTTTATGGTGTGATGGCCTTACGCATTCACTATATATTAACCTCATGAGGAAGAAAATTATGATTTCATTCTACAGTATTAGGGGTGTTTATGATTCATACGATGGGTAAAATCTTGGTGATTCTTGTTGGAATAAATACTAAGTAATGTACAAGCTTCTTTTTTTTATGTTTTTATTCATTCTAGGAATTGAATGAGGAAAGGCGATCAGATACATTTGATGAAGAGATGAATATCTCTTATATTTAAATATCACTTGTGTCAGATGATTGATAGAGAATCCTAGAATTTTGAAAAGGCATATAGAGAATGGATCAATAATAAATTAAATGTCTTTTCCATTGTGAAGATTTAGTCATCTTTTGAGTATTTTCCTGCACATGACAAACTACTTTGGTGGTAGACTTGATCCTAATTAAATATTTATAGCCCAACTAGATTTATCATACTATACTTAAATCTCATGAATATGAATAAGTAAATTTACACTCTTTTGTAAG
The DNA here is from genome assembly GCA_007115665.2 of Sequoiadendron giganteum. Taxonomy (NCBI): domain Eukaryota; kingdom Viridiplantae; phylum Streptophyta; class Pinopsida; order Cupressales; family Cupressaceae; genus Sequoiadendron; species Sequoiadendron giganteum. The sequence continues at coordinate 742,295,079 of CM021101.1, read as the reverse complement.
GTTAAACAAAAAGGGGGTTTCTTGTCATTCATTGGGTTATTATTCTTTCTTCAGTATTGCAAGTGGCTTTATAATCTGATGATATAGAACTCTAACATATGGGTTTTTGCTGATAGGTTTACATCAAGAAATAAGGGCGGTCCTTTTCACAAGGGATTAAATTAACTAGTGGATTTGAGTGGAGGAAAATTGATCATGGAACATTGAAATCAAGGCTTGAAAAAAAAAGAAAAATATATTTTTTAATGCTTGTTGAGCTTCCATTTTCTACTCTTGTTTTTTGTTTTAAACCAACTCACTTTTTGTGGGGGGTTTAAAATTTATGATTGATTTGATATTTTTCAAGTTGTATTAAAACTGAATCTTAGAAATATACTATATTTCGATTTGGTCTAAAAAAATGAACAAACAACTTCACACTTCATCTTGGTGCTCTAAAATGAACTCATCATTGCTTTGAGGCTTAAAGTGAACTTGTGCTTCCATTGTTTTGTAATATTTTTTGAAATTAGCATCACTCGAATGTGTATGCACTTTTCTCCTGCTTCACGACGATCTTGAGAATCAAAAGCATCCAAGTGACATTGATTTCCTAAAAAATACCTACATATTTCAATTTGGGTTTAAAATTGAATTGATCTTGTGAGTGTGAGTGGAGTACATCGCAAGTGTTCTCTCTTTGTTTCTCAAAAAATATCGATCAAAATATAGATGTACTTGCTCACTTTTGTTTATCCATAGAGGGCCTGCCTAGTGGGAAAAAGTAATCACCCCAAGGAATGACCCAACCGGTAACATGCTAAAGCCAAGCGACTTCTAGCCAGTATATAAGTGTGGGTACTCAAGGAAAGTTTGAGTATCATGAGGATCATTCTGACAAGAAGGGAAGAAATGGTCTCTTACTGCATGGATGGTCCCCCATGAATGGAATTCCCACATTAAAACCACTTTTTTAGAAAGGCCAAAATCCTAAACTATTTTTTGGTGCAAGAATGGTCATTTTGAAGCCACCCCACATTCTTATGGCTTTTAGTAGAGATGAGAAGTGTGCCATGGGAGATTCATGGGTACTGATGCTTGGCTGACTTGAGAAGTGTGTGTCATGGAGTGGAGTTAGTGTGGTCAAGCATCTAATCATCTGCTAAGGGTAAGCATAGCTAGATTTATTCAAGTGGGAACCCAACAATATTTTATTTTCATCCTAGGATTGTGCATGTTCTTGGAATCAAAAACACTTTGCTTGGATCTCAAAACATTTGAAAATAAAAATTCACAAGATCCCCAAAATTTCAAAACCTATTAGAGAAGAAAATACCTTTGATGAATTCAAGTTCTCTTGCTTGCCCTATGGATTTCATCCTTAAAGGCATCTAAGTACTTGGGTTTTATTATCATTTGTTTTCACTAATGTCAACATTAGGAAACTTTTGCCTTAATTTCCTCGATTCTCCACATAATGGATTTTGTGGGATGAGAAGAAGTTAGGTTATTAGACATCTAGTTTGAAACTTTAAATCAAGATTTTTTTGTGGTAAAAGGAAGTCATTAGGAAAAGTAAAGAAACAATTGAATCACACACAAGTTTTCTTCCAAATGATTTCCCACAAAATCAAAATCCAAAAGCCCAAGTTCAATTTTTTTTGTCCAGAAGCTTGTGAGGAGCATCTTGAAAGACTTCTTGAAGTTAGAGAAAGGTTGGTTTACAATATTTACAAGAAATATTCAAGGAACAATCCTAACTTGTATTAGTTTTATTACCAAAAAAATCCAAGTCTCTTCCAAAGGTGTACATTTATCACATGGGAAGTATTGCATCTTCTTCAAAACCGAGCTCTTGTAAAAAGGAGTTTTATCTAGGTTTAGATATAGGATCAAAATAAATCATTCTCATCCATCCCTCAAGCATCAAAATCAAAATCATCTCACCAAAAACTCTTGGAAATCTTGAAAAAATCATTCATACTAGACTTCTTGGCAAAGTTAAAATCATTTTTTTGGGTTAAATATGTGTAGATGAATCCTTCTCCACATATTTGATCAAATTATCAATCCTTGTGAACAAATTTACCTCTTGATAAAATCTAACATCTTGAGGTTTATAAGTTCATTATCCAAAATCATCTTGTTTGGCTAGGGGTGTTTAGATGAATCCTTCCTTACACACTTAGTCAAATTATCATCTTGTGTACGAGTCTACTCTAGGAAAACATCCAACCTCTTAGAGTTTATGAGTGCACTATCCAAATAAAAATACAATCAAATCCCTGAAGTCTAGTATCTCCCTTCAAGACTCCTAAGAGTTCAATCATCCACATCATCCATCTTTCATTTGTCTCATCACCATCCTTTTGATCCTTAAAGAAAACTTTGATTCTCTTCTTTGAGCCTAAAGTTTAGACCAATCTAAGGTGTTAGAGGTTCATCTCTTATATTCCTAAAAATTGATCCCTATTTTATGGTTCAAAGTCGATCTCAATACAAGAAAAACATTGAGTAAAATAAAGAAACATTTACTTTGAGTGATCTAAGTCAAACTGAAACATAATTCAACCCTATGATATCCATTTACCTCCCACTCAGTCCTCCTCCAATGCATCAAAATCCTCAAGAGGAAGGTCAAGTGGAAGAAATAACCAAAAACGTCTTAGGGATGACACAAGATGAAATCCTTGGGACGGTGCAAATCCTAAAAATCATCGAATTGTTAATCCCATGATGAGGCTAAACCCCTCCCAATACATGCTAGAATTGGCAAAAGAAGGGGCTAAACTCCCTTTCGACTATGATGTAAGAACCCTTGTGGAGAGACCTCATAGGATCATGCCTCCAATCCCACCCATACCTCCATATGAAAACATCACTCAAAGCATCCCACAAATCACATCATCCATTGCTCCAACTCCAAAAATCATTAACAAGGGAAGCTCATTGTCCGATGCCCTTCAAGAACATTCCTTTGTGAATAACCAAGAGTTGTATGCAAACACCATATTGGGCCAATCCATCCCAATAAATCCACTACACCCATACATTCCACTCAAATTTCATAATCATACCAATTCATCCTCCTTTCATGCAACACTAGTTTATCCTCTTGACACACAAACCTCTCTCCCTTTAACCTCATAAGGTAAAGGTGATTTTTTTGGAATGGGGGGAGTCTTTGATCCCTCATCATCATCTCTCCAAGGGAACACACCACCCATATTTCCATCATTTCCACCTCTACCACTTACATCCACATCACCCCTTGGGACATGTATTCCCGCTTTACCCACCATCAATTGGAAAAATCGAAGAAACCCCCCATCATAAATCAAGGCATCATACCGAATCCACCCATCTTGCCATCAATATCGCAACAATAGGTGGAAACCATCCAAGCAACCCCCATAATCAACACATCATCTAACATGCCCCAAATATCTCAAAACACGATCTCCTAAGGGCCAAGCATCTCAATCATGCCATTCACCACTCAAACCCCAATCATCAACACGATTGTTCCTCTCATCATAATGGTCAACACCATCCTCAATCCACCAACACCACCACCAAAACACAACATGGAAAATTCATTTAGCATCACATTGCAAGCTACTCGACAAGCTTCCTACCAAAAGGCACTCCAATAGATCCAAGATCAACAAGCTGCATAGCTAGCTACCCAGCAAGCACAAGCACAATTAGCAGTGCAACAAGAAAAAAAGTCACAACAGGCTACCCAAGCCCAAGATTTACTAATACAACAACAAGCCACACAAGCCACATAAGCCACACAAGCTACACAAGCAGCCCAACAAGTGCATGCTCAAGCCGAAGCTCAACAAGCACAAGTGCAAGCTCAATAACAAGAACAATTGCAAGTAGTCCAACAACAAGCTTATCAACAAGCCCTTCAAGAGTATCAAGCAGAAAAACTAGCGACTCAACAACAAGCCCAACAACAAGCTTTTTTGGCAACACAATAGCACGACCAACAACAAGTGTTGTTGGCTTAGCAGAAAATGTAGGCATTAATCAAATAGCAAAGCTTGGAGTAAACCCCCACCAATGCCCCACCCATCAATTAAACACTTCGACCCCCTCAAAACACATTCACTCCACCTCCTGATCTACAAGATGATTTCATGACACAAATCAAACTGCTCTCACAACAAGTGTTGGATCTTCAATTAGGAAAAACAACAAGGACATTAGATAATCTGTGTCCCTATCCTTTTGATAGGATCCTTGCAATGATACCATTCCCAAAGTGATTCAAAATCCCCATATTTGACAAATATCATGGGTTGGTAAACCCTAAAGATCACATCAAGGGATTCCAAGTGCATTGCATGGAAGTCACTTACAACAATAAATATCAGATGTGGTTGTTTCCTCAAAGCTTGGCTGGTCCCGTCATGGAATGGTTCTCTCATCTGCCTACGATCATCAAAACATTCCAAGAAATTGTATACACATTCCTCCAAAACTATGCATTCAACATCGGCATGAATGTTGGTCTAGATGAATTATTGGTGCTCAAACAAGGAAAGGGTGAATCATTCGCCTCCATCCTACAACAATGGTAATCCAAGGCCAATCAAAGCAAGTGGGCGATACCAAACGAGCAAAAAAATTGCACTATCATTGCTAATCTGGACAAAAACTTGGCATTTTATCTAAAGATGCAGTGCACCACCACATATAACCAATTGATCCCTAAGGTGCTCAACATCGAAAGGGCCCTTATTACACAAGGGGGCATACCTACATATCCTGAACATCAAGATAGTCATCCATCCACCAGCTATAATAAGAAACCTCACACATGGGTGAAGAATAGGAATGCCATCAATGATGGAGTGGTCAATAACAAGGTTGTCATTAGTGCTCCAAAGCAGAATGCCCAAACATATCATCAACCACAGAACAACAATCACAATAACATGCAAGACAATGCAGTAACCCAACAACCACCCCACAATCAAGTCAACAACCTTAATAATCAAGGAGGACCACCTTCGCAAAATTCATATCCCTTGGGGAATCAATTGAATCCATCATGAAGAAGTTGATCAATGAGAACCTCATCAAAATCCCCACTTATGATTTTTACCAAGAGCCTCAAGTGAAACCACCCTGGTACAATGAAAATTTCCTTTGCAATTATGATAAGCTCAAAGGGCATACAACTGCCAACTGCATGAAACTGAAAAAATGTCATCCAATACCTCATCAATGAAAAGATCATAAATGTTGAGAAACTAGGTGGCAATCAAGATTTGAAAATCTACATGAATCTAATGCTAGATCACAACCAAGGAAAAAACAAAGGGAAGCAAAATAATGGAAATGTGATTCATGTGTTCGAAGGAGTTGCTGCATGCCTTGATGAAATGGTCACTATTGTTAGCTCAAGGGATCCAAAGATGATTGTGGAGTCACCATAGATAGTGATAAGTTCACCATTGTCGAGGCATCACAACCATCTAGGACCTCCACCTCAAACCAGAAATTTGTTCCTAATGGTTACAATGTCCTTGACCAGTTAAAAAGAACCCCTACTAAGATCTCCATCATGGAGTTACTGAAGATTTTAGCCACCCATAGGTAAATCCTTGAGGAAGTATTAGCGTCATCTACCGTCTTTGCCAACCTTGATACAAAGAAATCCCAAGCTATAGTAAAAAACATCACCACTAAAAAACATCACCACTTTGAATCTCCACACATTTTTTGATTAGGACTTCCCCACCTAGCCATCTCACAACCGTGCACTCCACCTTGAAGTATTGGTTCACAAAAATAAGGTCAAAAGGGTCTTGGTGGATGGAGGTGTAGACCTCAACATTTTTTCACTGAAGCTTATAAAGAATCCAGGAATATCTGAAGATTCCATTGAAAAAGGTAAGGGTATCACAATCAAGGCTTATGGTGATCAAGAAAGAGTGTCTTAGGGCACTATTCAACTCCCTATTCAAGTAGGGATAGCCATTATGGAAACTACTTGTCAGGTGCTTGACCTTGATTTGACATATAACATCCTCCTAGGGCACCATGTATCCATGGGATGCAAGCAATTGCATCAAATTTCCACCAATGAATCAAGTTTTCATACCAAAACCAAGAGGTCACAATCTATGGTGATCCCGAACCCTTCACTTGTACTGCAAGAACTTGGAAGCCAAGTACTATAAAATCCCCCAAGTCCCAAAGAATGATGAAGGCCCCTCAACTCCATATATAGACCCATCTAACATAGCCTCAACTTCTGGGACAAACACACTTGCCATCCCTGACATATCTAACATCAAGCTTATAATCCAAGATAATGGATGTGGTGAATACAAAATGAAGAAGGGAGCCTTTATGGTTGGGGAGTTACCTCAATCCCCCAGATCTCATGGACAACCACAACTCACCAATATAACAACTCAAACCTTTACAGCGGATCCTTCCCAATTCAAGAGTTGGGGAGATCTAGGCTGATAAGTGGTGGATGAGTGAGACATATCTAGTCTCCTCTATCAAGATGAAAGACCTGTACTAGCCCTTCTGATGGATGATGCAAATAGAGGACTTTAATTAATGTTGGGCATGGGCTATAATAGCAATGGAAGTCTTGGAAAGAACAACAATGGTCGATTGGAGCCTATCATGGTTGAAAATCACATGAAAAATATTGGCCTTAGGTGTACCCCTCTGAGTGTAATCTTACACAGTAGAAGTCCCCTAGTTACAATAGTTAGGACTACCCCTCAGCTATCGGTAGTCACCCTCCAGTTACTCGTGTCCACAGGTCGAGTCATAGATAACTTTACCTTTGACATAACCAATGTGTGTACTAGTAGTGATGATGAGGATACCATAATTGGCTTACCCATTATTTTTGAAGAATCCTCCCTACTCATAATTAGCACCGTAAATTTTGAGTCAGACCACCAAACCCAAAAAATAAACCTGGTTTACCCCCAACTCATAATGATAGAAAAGGAGGACTAACACAAGACAACATTCACATGTCTATGGGGAACCTATTGCTGGAATATGATGCCATTTGGGCTGAAGAATGGAGGAGCAACTTATCAGAGAGCCATAAAATTTATCTTTCATGACATGATTCATAGGACAGTGGAAGATTATGTGGATGACATATTGGCTAAATGAAGGAAAAGATGAGACCACATATTAGCTCTGAGATCCATTTTTGATAGTTTGGAAAAGTACAAGGTCTGATTCAACCCAAAGAAGTGTGTCTTTGGAGTACAATTAGGAAAACTCTTGGGGTATATCATGGAAATGAGAGGAATTGAGGTAGATCCCGCCAAAGTCAAGGCGATCCTCAAAATGGAAGCACCCAGGACACTAAAATAGCTAAGAGGTCTACAAGGAAGGCTCTAGTCTATCTATAGATTCATAGAACATCTAGTAGACAAACAAATCCAATAGTCTCATCTACTCCACAAGGGGGTAGCATAAAAATGGGACAACAAATGTGACCAAGCATTCAACAAAATCAAGGAATACCTACTCACACCACTAGTTCTAATGTTGCCAATTCCAGGAAAACCATTGATCTTGTATATATCAACAACAACAACAACTCTTAGCACTCTCTTAGTCCAACATGATGAAAATGGAAGGGAAAGGGCCATCTACTACATCAGTAGGACCATGGTAGGACATGAGCTAAAATACACACCTATTGAGAAAAAAATTCTATCAGTCGTGCTTGTAGCTCAAAAGTTTAGACATTACATGTTGGCACATCAAATCAAACTAATCACAAAAATAGATCCACTCAAATAACTACTTTCCAGAGTAACTCTCACAGGATAGACGAATAAGTGGGTTATGATCCTAACAGAGCATGACATTGAATATGTAGAACAAAAGGCCATCAAGGACAAGCAATTGTGGATCAATTGGCAGAGGCACCTATATATGCAAACAACCCACTTATCTCAGAGTTCCCCGACGAATCAATTTTTAGGATAAATGTAGCTGACCACTAGAAGATGTACTTTGATGGATCTCACACATAGCATGGGTCAAGCATTAGAATCTTCTTCATAATTCCACAAGGTGATTGCATACCCAAATCTTATAAGTTATCCTTTTCCTACACAAACAACATCACTGAATATGAGGCTCTCATTATAGGATTAAGAATTGTTGCACAATGGCAGATTAGGGCACTCAAGGTCTATGGGGATTCACAACTTATCATCAATCACATCAATGATGAATACCAAACAAAGGATGACAAACTAACTCCATACAAGAAATTAGTGGAGAGACTCAAGAATTCATTCATTGATATTACATTTGAACAACTACCCAAAGAAAACAACAGGGCAACATATACCATGGCCATAATTGGATCACTCCTAGAGATCCCACAAAACATACCAAAGCAAGAATTCCTTGTAGAATAGATTCTCGTACCAACATTTGAGGTACCAGAGTTTGAATTCATGTGTGAACTCATTGGTCCTGGTGATCCCTTCTACCATGAAATTTACACTTAGTTAAGATTAGGAGTCCTCCCTACTGACATAACCCCAAACCTTAAACGAGCCTTCATCAAAAATTCATCCCGCTTTGTCATCCTAGGAGAAACCCTCTACTCTAGGAGCATCAAAGGGACACTATTATGTATCCTAAATATCGAGGAAGCCCTGAGTTCTTTAACTGAGGTACACAATGACATTTGTGGTTTACACTCGAGTGGTATGACTTTGGATAAGAAATTTCTAAGGATCAAATATTATTGGCCCACGATGGAAAGCGAAGACATGACTTTGTCAAAAGATGTTTGCAGTGTCAACAAGATGGGGACCTTATCCATGCACTAGCTCAGGAGCTTCATGCCATTGTTACACCTTGTCACTTTACATAGTGGGGGCATTATCTCATTGGTAAAAGCACCCCCACCTCATCAAATGGCCATAAATTCATCATCACTGCCATGGAGTACTTCATGAAGTGGGTTGAAGCCATTCCTATGACCTACATAATTGGAAAGAAGATATCCAAGTTCATCTTAAACTATCTTATATGTCAATATGGTGTCCCTCAAGCCATTATCTCAAATAATGGAACACCTTTCAAAAATCAGGATGTTCACAAACTTTTCCAAAAAGATCAACATCCAGCATCGCTTTTCCACTCTGTATTATCCCCAAGGCAATGGCAAAGCAAAAGCCACCAATAAAACCATTTTAAAAATCCTAAAGAAAATAGTCAATGACATTGGTCGTGACTAGCATCTGCAACTAAATCCTACCTTATGGGCTTATTGCACTAGCATGCACACACCAATAGGCACCACCCCTTCTCCCCATTGAGATTGAGCTCCCATCCCTGAAGATATGAGTGCAAAATCTCATTATGGATGAGGAATACCAGGTCTCATGACTAAATGAGATAGAGTTACTGGATGAGCGATGCATGGATGCCCTAAACCACTTGCAAGTCTATCAAAACCACCTTAAGCAAAACTACAACAAGAAAATCATGAGGCAAACCTTCCAAGTTGGTGACCTAGTATTAAAGGAAAATCAAAAGAACTTGTCAAATCCAAGGAGCAAGGGAAAATTTTAGCCCAACTAGTTGGAACCATTCATCATCACTGTGAGCTATAAATCAGGATCCTACCAGTTGTCAATGCATGAAGGAAAACCTTTGTAGGAGCCCACAAACAACTTTCATCTCAAAAAAATTTATGCCTGATATTTTAGGGGTAAAGCCAAAAATACAAAAAATATAAAAATCTAAAAAAATTAGACAAAGGATTAAAAACAGTAAAGACAAAAATCATCCTCTAGTGGAAACCACTTCGGTGGCACTTTGGGCAAGTACCTTGGTGAAAAACTAGCAAACAGGTGCCAAGTGTAAATAAAGTACTCTCCATCCACCAGGATCTTCACGGCTCACTCTACACACTCACTTATCCATTACATTCCATTTATCCTTACACCATCTGTTCATGTTTGTACCATAGCTTGATCTTGTGTTCATATCATGAACCACCCTAGTACTACTTGGTACTACTTGGCACATTCTTAAGGTCATTTTTTCCTACCTATATCAAATTAATCTATCACATCACGTTGGGGACATGTTCATGTACTTACATCATATCAAATCATATATATTCTTGTGATCTTCCTTAAAATTAAAAAAAATCCAAAAACAATCATAAAAATCCTTCAAAAAATCCAAAAACAGTCATAAAAGCCCTTCAAAAAATAAAAACCGAAAAAACATAAAAAAAATCAAAAAATCAAAAAACATTTTAAAAATCCCTCAAAAAATCCAGAAACATCAAAAAATCAAAAACTTCCAAAAACATCCAAATCATATCAAAATCCAAAACAGGTCAAAAATCCAAAAAAATCATGTTGGTGGAGTCATCATACTGAACTACGTCATCTTTGAGCTTGAACGTAGGCAAGGTTGATCTTTGATCATCCCCCAAGACACCCAAGGTCAATCCTTTAGGAGCCTGTCATAATAAGCTGGAAATTCATCATTTGTTTATATCTTCATCTTGTAAATTGGTCAAGTCATCAGTCGAACTACATGGTCTTTTCATGCATAACATAGGCAAGGTTAATCTATTAATCAACTCTTGAGACCCCCAGGATAGGTCTTTAGGTTAGGTTCTTGGTCAAAAATAGCCTCAAAACATTTAAAAACACCAAAAACATCCAAATATTTAAAAAAACCCAAAATGGTGCACCTATCTCATCTCGCTTTCACCTATAATAAACATCATTCATAATAAATCAATCGTCATTTCAATCCTTTGGTAAGTCAATCAGAAACAAGTCTACCAAGTTTAAAGGTAAAAGCTCAATTGTCCAAGTCTCAAGTCTAGGTCAGTAAGTCAACAAGTTAATCAACTCAGAGTATCAATAGCTTATCATCTAGTCAATCCCATATCACCTGATCACCACATGTCCTAGGATGCATCCTCCCTACAATGGACATCAACATCACACATCACTGTAGTTTAGTCTTGGCTAGCGGTATGAAGAACATTAGCTTGTTGGTTTACTTTATCTTTATCTTTTTGACTTATCTTATTTTGTGCTCATTCCAATGACCTCTCGATGATGCCTAATCAAAACAATTTAGAGAGAAAGGAATGGGGAAACAATCATTATATTTTTATCTACTATGCTTGTTGGATGTTATTGTAATATAGCTTGGTTATGTGTGCTTTGTTTGGCTTGTAGGGAATGTGTTTTAGATGTCTTGTTGACCACATAGGAAGGCTTTCTTTTCTTTGTTTTGGTCTGAGATGTTCAAAATATCTAAACTACATTCTAAATAAGGTTTCATTCTAAATAAGGTTTCATATGTTAGGTGTGAATAAGAGTACTCCTATCTGATTGTCGAGTCAAAGTCCATCACAATAGGTGCAACCCCATCCTAGTTCTTCATACCTTGATGTATCATACGTATGTGTGTTATCTAGCATAAGGAAACTTATTCTCTTTGTCTCTCCCATCCCTAGAGAAGCAATACATCATTAACATTCATCATCATATCTAATAAAGTTTCAACAACTCATAGACTTGTTGGACTTCTGTATCTTCTTAGATTCAAGGGTTGGTCCCTCTCATTCTTCTATCCTCTTTCATGCTAACATAGTATCATTTCATCAATGCATCAATCCTGCATTTGCACTCTCATCTTGCATAATTACATCATATCATCATAGGAGAACATCAACCATCTCACATGCATTACATCATCATTTAAGTTTTTTAGGATAATATAGATTTGTTATTCTAAGCATCTTAAAAACATCTCATTTACATCATCATTATCATATAGATCTGTTAGTCTAACCATCCATACATCCATCTTGAACCTCTTTGTCATGAGATTGACCCTCAAATTAAATTTTTCGCTGAATCTCTCGAGGGGGCAATGTACCAACGTACTTCTTTTCATTGGGGCATCCAAAAAATAATAATTTAATTTCGATCTTGGTGGCATCATTCTTTGAATCAATGCAATAGGTACAATGCTTCAAAGAGGGGAAAAATGTAGGCACATAAAATATACATCCATCTGATCTGAAATCACTAATTTCATTGCGTCCTTAATTATCCCTCTCCTAACCATTTTAATCAAATAATCTTTATCTGATTAAAATTCATCATATTTCCTCTTTTAATTGAATAAACCAATATTTATTTAATTAAGTCAGCATATTCATCTCTTTAATTAAATAAATCAATTTTATTTAATTAATCTCCTAAATTCATCTCTATAATTAAACAAATCAATTTTATTTTAATCTCCTAAATTTCCTTCATTTGATTAAATAAATCCAAATATTTAAGTTGAATGTCACAGTCAACTAACCTCCATTAAAATTATTCAAATAATGATTAATGCTAATCTAATCCCCCAATTCTCTAGATTTTACAGCTTGCACAATAAATAAATTCATTTGATTTATTATTTCTTCTATTATCATTCAAAATGGCATCTTTAGGGAATATGCTTCAAATTTCTAAAGTCTCTCCAAAAGGACTTGTCCTGCAACATGGCATTAACTCCTCTTACATTGTGTCTTACATGTCTACAACTTGGCATTTAAGACTCTTTTTTCTCCCTCCAACAAGCTAACTTTCAAATTTCAAAATCCACCTAATATCATTTATTGGCTCATTCACCAAAATGTTCTCAAGCTTCCCCCATTCACATCTGCACAAGTGGCACTTGGCCATTGGATGTTGAATGATCCCACATTTCTTCATTTTTCTCATTCCTCCATCTTGTCTTTGTATAAATAGAAAACTCTTATACTTCATTTTCATCCACAATTGGAGTATTCTTACTACAGGCATTTTGAGCTCATCATCTTCATATTGAATCTTTTGTTGATCATCATCTTGAAGCTTATCAAGGATTAGGAAAGGGCTCCTTTTCATATCAACGGTATGCCAATCCACTATGGGATAGGTATGCACCATACTTTTTTATGCTTTCAATTAGTTTATTTAATCTTTTAATTTCTTTGATTGCATTACGAAGTATGTTGGATTATTTCATAGGAGTAGTTTATTTTCTTAGTTTTGATCTTGCCATATTAATGTGTGTATAAGTTTAAGATTTTTCAAATTTTCATGCTCACACAATCCTAATGATATGTTTGAAAGCTTCAAAAACCAAGAAACCATTTCACTAAGCATGAAATGAACATGAAAGTGTAAAATAAATATAATCTATAACTCCAAACCTTATCCCATTGGGGGAGTGGTTTCGTATTGATATGAAATAATGAAACTATCCTAATCCCTTGGATAAAATGAGGATCCAATTGAACTCCATTGTTGAAAACTAAGCTAAAATTGATAAAAATGTACTATGGTTCGATAAAAAAGATTAAAAATCATGGTAATGGATGTAAGGATGAAAAAAAATAGTATTCAAACAAGTAGCATAACTTTTCTTTGATGGAAGTGGATGCATTTCTCTCCAAATGGTGAGGTATTTATAGAAGATAAAATGAAGAATCAAGGATCAAGATGAAAAGGATCAAATCAATGGTCAAGATGGAATCAAGGGTGAAGACATGGATCAAGGATTCTCATCAATGGATGTGAATCAAAGATCACATGGATCAAATAAACCATTGAAGGATCACAACGATTCAAACAAACACACTTTCAAAGTTGTTAGAATGTTTATTACAGATTTTGTTAGGAAAGAATATTCAATTTTTGGAGCCAAATAGAAGAATATTCATTTGGAATATTTCCTATGCAAGTGGATGGGTGAGAAAAATTAGTAATTAGTTAATTAAAATAAAGTTTTAATTGTGCAAGATGAGTGAATATGACGATTATTTATTTAATGAAAATGGGATGCAAATGACATTTAATTCAATAATTTAGGATTATGCAACTAAATGAGAGGACAAAAGGTGTTTAAATTAAATAATATTCATTATGCAATTAAACATGATGAAAGACAAAAGTGAAAGGGGGTGAATTAACCTAATTAAATTTATAATATTAATAGATGAAAATGATGCCTTTAATTAAATAACTAGGTTTATTTAATCTAACAAGAAAAAAGAAGATGGATTTTAGGACGAAATAATGTTAGTGATCAAATGGAATTGTGAAATACTATTCAAGACAATTTTAAGTGTCTACATTTTTCCCCTCTTTGAAGTGAGGTATTTGTTAGGTTGGTTCAAAGACTGATGCTTTTCAAATTAATGTTGCTACTTAGATAAGAAATAAAAAAATATTGATTTTTTGGATGCCCTACTATTGCACTAGTGGAAGGAATTAAGCTAGTACCCTCCCCCCTCGAGAGATAGGGCGAAATTTTTTAATTTTGGGTTGATCTCCCAAGAAATATTTAATATTGATTTAGGTGCAAAAAATGATCTATAATGCGAAAAACAAGCTTAGAAATGCAAAAAATGGCTCAAAATATGCCCTAGAGCACAAAAATTGATAAAATAAGATGAAAACCCTACTTTCCCCCTCAAATTAGGGAAAAAACCATAATTTTATGGTATAAATAGGGGTCAAAGGGTCACTTTCCATTCACTTCCACTCTTGACTTCTAGCGAATTTCTACTTCTATGATTTGACACCTTGGAAATATGGTGTGACGTGAGCCTCCTACGCACCTTTTTGACAAAGTTTGAGAGTACCAACGTCGAGCAAACATAGGACCCTAAGTATGTGCTACAATTTTTTTCTTAATTTGCATATTTTCCTCCATTTTTTAGGGTTTTAATTAGGTCTTTGAGGGCGTCACTATATCACGATGCATTTCAAGCAATTAGAGTTGCTATTGATCCTATAGTAACACCCTTCCCTTTTAGCAATGCCCCAGTCAATTTTGGTTTAGTGATGCACTTAGGTCATAGTGACACATGTTTCTAACAATGATGCACCAATAATTTTGGGTTTAGTGATATTATTTAAAAATGGTGATGAATGATAATTGTTTCTAGAGTGATGCAACCAAATTCTAATTTTCTATTGAAGTTATAGCGACACGTGGGTAAAAAAATGATGCACCCTAAAAAGGGATATAGCGACGCTATTGTAGTTTAAGCACTTAGAAACTTAGATTTTAATTAGTTTCTAGGTTTTTAATAAAATTAATAATATTCATGTGATGTGTGTAGGAGGATATTCAAACTATCATGTCTTGGGAGCATCGACTTGACCTTCTTTCATAGGTACACCAGTTTGATGTGGAGTAGTGGAAGTTTTCAAAAGTACTCAGATTGGGGTTTATCACTTATATGCTTGAGACCCAGACTCACTTGGTGATGATGATAGTGTTGGTAGAGTGTTGGCATATTGAGACATCATCATTCCATCTCCCCACCAATGAGGCAACCCTCACTTTAGAGGATGTGTGGCATATTTGGTGGCTTCCCTTTCATAGGGAGTGAATCATTTATGACATAGATTATAGGATAGATTCATGCTATGAGCTTCTATAGACAAATGGCATCACTCTAGTGAGCTCCTAGATTGACCTAGAGTTATACCGAGGATAGGTTCTAATTTTTTAGATTAGTTCTTGCTGTCGTAATTTTTGGTGTGATTGCCCCAGACCAACGGGGTAGAGGTTTCAGTCCAAGTTGGGGACTAGCATGGCATGACATGATTTGGAGGATGAATCAGTATGCATGGGTAATAGTTATGTTGGCTTCTTTGTATCATGGTATGCATCAAGAACTATATTGCTAGGGGAGGGACATATGAGTTGATGTCACTCTCCTTCACATCTGATCATATGAGCTCAATGCGACGTTGAGACCTATTGTGGTCTTGACAAAAATTGATTAGGATGGGTCCATTATCTTCAGATACCGAGGAGTAATGACCTTGCAACACATGGGGCTGAAAGGGGCCCCATATTTGAGAAGGGTGATAGATGGTATGATCGTGTTCAGATGTAGGCAATGGCTCTAGGTTCCATCGTGGTATGATTACCAACAAAAACCAATAAATCTAGGAATACCCAATATCTATAGTGTCGAGAGCATACTATGATCAAGTGATATCTTCTGGACCATGTCACTCGGTATTTTAGGGAGGTACAATATTTACCCCTAGATGATTATATAGTATTTTACACTTGAGCATAGAGAGAGGTAGCTTGGGGACCTCATATTCCACTACAGGTAGCTATAGAGTATTTTACACATTTGGTGGCACAGCCTTGGGTATCCAATCGGGGACCACCCTAGCTTATGATGCATGGTGGATGTGTCCCATATGATTGACATACATCGAGGCTAGGGTAGAGGTGCAAGTAGAGCACAACAATAATCTCCTCAAGATCATGGTCATCAGACCATGTCCACTAGGAGCAGATAGTGGGGCAGATTCTAGGAGCACCACCATCACCACCATGGCAGAAGGATCAACAAGATCCATAGTAGAAACCAAGGTAGGATTCTTGAGATATGCACATTCTACCTCTTACGGTTGAGAGTGACCAGTTATGATAACAATTGTAGGTTGTGATGTAGGTAAGAAGGACTATGAGCGGTAATTGCAACAACAACTAGATTTACAATTGGCCTAAGAGATTCGGTGATGCCAATAGTTGGAGTATGTCACAGTGGCAATGTAGGGGTAGGTGTGTCCACATGGATGTACTGAGATGTTGTCTTAGAGGTAGCTTATTAGAGGAAAATTGTCATAGGGATGTCCCCCTAGAGTTGAGGTAGCCAAACTTCTCATAGAGGAGTGGTGCAATGCCTTGAGGTTTAGATGGTCAACCCTCAGTCAGACAGCTGGGAGAGGGTAGCCAAAGATAGCCACATAGTGGTCATCAAGACAAGTCAAGGCATGAAAACCAATAGAGCATGGGATAGCTCATTCTTGTTTTGTAGACATATGTTTTATATACAACCTTATTTGTACATGTATACACACTCATCGGCTCATTTTGGTAGCCTCTTGCATATGTACTTTTGTTGATAGTTACACATTGACTCTGATATTTATACCATGACATTCATTTTTGAGATATATATATGAGATGGCTCAAATCAATTATGATGTGATTACCTATGATATGTGATGGAATGCATTTATTTCATGATTCATGTATCATGGATGCACATGTAATGCATGATGATGCAATATTTGTATATGATATGTGATGTATGATATATGCTATGGATGTTTCATTCTATTTTTCAGTATCTTTCTATGAAATGCTTTGAGATGGATATACTTTTCCTTTTTTATTTCCCATATGATGATGCCATTCGTTATGATATGATATTCAAGTATGTTATGATTATGCAGGATATATGTGTGCTAATGGCTTGTGGATATAGGATGGATGCATTATGAATTTTATAAACTATTATCATACTATGTTAGCATGGAAAGAAGATAGAAGAATAAATGGATTGACCATTGATTTAGAGATTGAGGGTAAGTGCATGGATCTATGACATAATTGTGGTGCCAAATTGCAAAAAAACCTATAACAAGCCATATCGAACTCACCTAATTTGGTGCTCTCCAAATGGCTTTACCATTTCATGAGCACCAAATTTGGCACTTGCCAAATGGCTTGAATTTTACAGTGAATGTTTTTGAACTCTTTCTTTTTCTCTTTCTCTACCAAGGAGACTAATAAACATTTAAGTATAAGTTGAAATACATATATACATTTACTTTCTTATACTTTAAGTTATATTTCATGTATATAGTTTTAGGATGTTTGAGAGTGGTTTCAGATCTCTAGGAGTTATAATGCAAATTCTAGTTTTTGGAAGATCTTCAAAATTTCAAACTTAGTAAAATTTTACTAATTATCATGTCAAATTTCAATAATTAGAAGGTCAAATTTTAGTAGTCATCAATTTGTATCATCTTTCTCTCTCACTCTCTCCTTCTCTCTACTCTCTATCTCTCCACTCCCTCTCTCTCCCTTCCTCCCTCTCTCTCTCACACACACCCCCTATCTCCTCCCTACATCTAAAACCTTCCCTCCCCTCTCTACTTCTCTCTATCTCTTCTCTCTCTACATCTCCTTCCCTCTCTACTTATCTTAATATCCCCTCTCTCTCTTTACCTACCTCTCCCTCCATCACTTTGTATCTCACACATGTCTCCCTCCCTACCTCTTTCCCTTTCTACCCTTTATCTCTCATCCCCCCCCCTCTACCTACATCTCTCTCTCTAACTCTCTATCCATCTCTTCCCCCTCTTTATTCCTAACTATCTCCTCTCTATCTCATAATTATCTCTCCCTCCCTCAAAATCTCTCATCTCTATCTCACCACTCTCACTATCTCTCTCTCACAAACCTTTATCTCCCACCCTAAAAATCCATCCCTCCCTCCTTTCTTCTCTACTTCTCTCTATCTCTCCTGTCCCTCCCTCTCTTTACCTCACCCTCCCTCCCCTTCCTTTTATCTCTCCTCCTAATCTCTCTCACTATTGTCCCTCCCCTCCTCTTTCTCTCTAAATTTATCATTTTCTCTATCTCACTATTCTCTCTCTCACTCATACACACACCTTTATCTCCCTCCCTCCCCTACCTACTCTCTATGTCTCCTCTCTCTTTCCCTCTCTATACCTACCTCTCCTTCCATCACTCTCTCTATCCATCTCTCTCTATCTCACATATGTCTCCTTCCCTACCTCTTTCCCTCTCCACTCTCCATATCTCCTCTCCCTTCCTCCACCTACCTCTCCATCTATCCATACATCTCTTTCTCCATCATTCTCTCATTCTTTCTATCTCACCCTTATCTCTATCCCTACCTCTCACTCCCTCTTCTCAAAATCACCATTCTCTCTCTCCCACATTCCCTCCTTCCCTCTCCCTCCCTCCTCTCTAAATCACCATTCTCTCTCTATCTCACTTTCCCTCCTTCCCTCTCTCTATCTCACCTATCCATTTCTACCTCTCCCTCCCTCCAACCCCCTCTCTCTCTTTATCCCTCTTTCTCATATTCTCCTTACCTCTCTACTCTCTATCTCACCACTCTCTCCCCATATTACTCTCCATCCTTCCCTCTCTCCCTCCTATCCCTCCCTTTCTCCTTCCCTCCCTACCTACCTCTCCCTCCACTACTTACCACTCTCTCTAACTCTCTCTCCATCCCCCTCTTTATCTCTTACTCTCTCCTTCCCTCTCTACTATTTATCCCTCTCCCTTTACCTCTATACTCTCTTTCTCTCTCTCTATCTTCCCCTTCCTCTCTCCCCTCATTTTATCTCCTCTCACTCTCTCCCCCTCTCAAAAACACTCACCTCTATCTCCTCCTTTCCTCCCCCTACATCCCTCCAATATCTAGTTCTCTTTATCTATCATCTCTCTCTACATCTCCTTCCCTCTCTATTTATCTTTATATCCCCTCTCCCTCTCTATACCCACCTCTCTCCCCATAAATCTTATATCTCTACTATGTCTCATCCATACCTCTTTCCCTTTCTACTCTCTATCTCTCTTCTCCCTCCCTCTACCTCTATCTCTACCACTTCCCTCTCTACTCTCATTATCTCCCCCCTCTCTCTCTCACACACACACTCACCTCTATCTCCTCCCTACATGTCCCTCCCTCCCCTCTCCACTTTTATCTATATCTCCTCTCTCTACATCTCCTTCCATCTCTACCTATATTTATATCCCCTCTCCCTCTATTTACCTACCTCTCCCTTCATCACTTTGTATCTCAGCTATGTTTCCATACCTACATAGGGTTGAGGGATTAAGGGTTGAGGGTTGAGAATTGAGGTTTTATGGTTTAATGTATAGGGTACAGGGTAGAGGTTAGAGGGTATAGGGTATAGGGTATAGGGTAGAGGGTAGAGGGTATGGGGTTTAAGGGTTTAGGGTTTAAGGGTTGAGGGTTTAAGGTTGAGGGTTGAGGTTTTATGGTATATATTTGAGAGATTAAGTTTGAGGTCCCAATGTATAGGGTAGAGTGTATAGGGGTTGATTGGTTAGGGTTTAAGAGTAGAGGGTAGAGGGTAGAGGGTAGATGGTAGAGGCTAGAGGGTTTAGGGATTAGGGTAGAGATTTTACTTGGGTTTAATGGTTTAAGAGTTCATGGTAGAGGGTAGAGGGTAGATGGTAGAGGGTAGAGGGTATAGGGTAGAGGGTAGAGGGTAGAGGGTAGAGGGTTTAGGGTTTAGGGTTGAGTGTTTAAGGGTTTAACGGTTGAGGGTATAGGGTTGATGGATTAGGGTAGAGATGGAGGGAAATATGGAGGGAGAGATAGAGGGAGAGATGGAGGGAGAAGTGAGATAGAGAGAAGGAGAAAATAGGAGGGAAGGACCAAGATATATTAGGGTTGAGGATCCAATTTATAGGGTAGAGGGTTGATAATTGATGGTATAGAGTTGGGGACATATAGAGTTGATGGTTTAAGGTATTGGGTTGAGGGTATAGGGTAAAGGGATTAGGATTGAGGGTAGAACCTTTTTGGTTGAGCGTAGAGGGTAGAAGGTTTAATTGTTTATGGTTGAGGGTTTAGGTTTGAGGGTATACAGTTGAAGGATTAGGGTTGAGGGTCTAATATATAGGGTGGAATGTATAATGTTAGTGCTTGAGGGTTGGGGGTTGAGGGATTAAGAGTTGAGGGTTGAGAATTAAGGGTTGAGGTTTTAATGTATAGGGTAGAGGGTAGAGGGTTTAAGGGTAGAGGTTTGAGAGTTTAAGGTTTAGGGTAGAGGGTTGAGGGTATAGGGCTGATGGATATTGGTTGAGGGTCCAACACATAGGGTAGAGGGTAGAGGGGTTGGGGCTTTAGGGTTTAAAGGTTTAGAGTTGATGGTAGAGGATTGAGGGTTGAGGGTAAAGAGTTGAGGGTTGAGGGATTAGGGTGGAGAGTTTAACTGTGTTTAAGGGTTTAAGGGTAGAGGGTAGAGGGTTTAATATTTAAGGGTTGACGGTTTAGGGTTTAGGGTTTAGGTTTGAGTGTTTAAGGGTTTAAGGGTTGATAGTATAAGGATTCTAGGTTAGGTTATAAAGGGAGGGATGGAAGGAGGGAGAGATGGAAGTAGAAGTGTGATAGAGAGAAGGAGAGAACAAGAGGGAGGAATAGAGATAGATGATGGTCTAAGATCTAAAGTATAGGGTAGAGGGTTGAGAATTGAGGGTATAGGGTTTAGGGCCTATTGGGTTGATGATTTAGGGTATTGGGTTGATGGTATAGGATTAGGGCTAGAGGGATTAGGGTATAGATTTGAGGGTTTATAGTTTAATGGTTGAGGGTTGAGGGATTAAGGGTTGAGGGTTGAGGGATTAAGGGTTGAGGGTTGAGAATTGTGGGTTGATGGTTTAATGTACAGGGTAGAGGGTAGAGGCTTTAAGGGTTTAGGGTTTGAGGTTTGAGTGTCGATATTTTAAGGTTGAGGGTATAGGGTTGAGTGTATAGGGTTAATATATTAGTGTTGAGGGTCCAACATATAAGGTAGAGTGTATAGGGGTTTGGGGTTTAGGGTTTAAGAGTTTAAGGTTGAATGTAGAGGGTAGAGGGTTGAGGGTTTAGGGGTTGAGGTATAAAGGATTGAGTTTTGAGGGATTTGGGTAGAAATTTTAATTGGGTTTAATAGTTTTAGGGTTGAGGGATTAGGGTTGATGCTAGAGGGTAGAGGGTTTAAGGGTTTGGTATTTATAGGTTGATGGTTAAGGATTTAGGGTTTATAGTTTAGGGTTGAGTGTTTAAGGGTTTAAGGGTTGAGGCTATAGGGTTGATGGATTAGGGTAGAGAGGGAGGGATGGATGGAGGGAGAGATGGAGGGATAAATGAGATAGAGAGAAGGAGAGAAGATGAGGGATGGATGGAGATAAATGAGGGTTGAGGATCCAATGTATAGGGTAGATGGTTGAGAATTTAGGGTATAAGGTTGAGGACCTATAGGATTGATGTTTTAGGGTATTGGGTTGATGGTATAGGGTTGAGGGATTAGGGTTGACTAGGGTAGAGGGTATTGGGATGAGGGTCAAGCATAGAAGGTTTAATGGTTTAAGGTTTAAGGGTTTATGGTTGAGGGTAGAGGTTTTATAGTGTAGCTTTGAGGGATTAGGGTTGAGGTTCCAATGTATAGGGTAGAGGGTAGAGGATATTGGGTTGAGGGTAGAGGGTTAAGGGTTGAGGTTTAACATTAGGGGTAGAGGGTTGAGGGTATACAATTGAGGGATTAGGGTTAAGGGCAAAGTGTATTGGGTTGAGGGTAGAGGGTAGAGGTTTTAAGGGTAGAGGATCAAGGGTACAGGGTACAAGATTTAGGGTAGAGGGTTAAGGGTAGAGAGTTAAGGGTTTAATGGTTAAGGGTAGAGGGTAGAGGGTTAAGGGTATAGGGGAGAGAGATAAAGGGAGTGACTGAGTGAGAGAGAGAGAGAGACCTAAGAGAGTGAGAGGAGATAGGTGGGAGAGAATTGAGAGAGAGAGAGAGAAAGGGAGTGGTAGATGGATAGAGGGAGGGAGGTTTAAGGGTAGAGGGTAGAGGGTATAGGGTTTAAGGGTTTAGGGTTGAGGGTTAAGGGTAGAGGGGATAGAGATAGAGGGAGTGAATAAGAGAGAAACTTGAGAGAGGGATATGGGAAAGGAGGGAGAGGGTTGAGAGAGGGAGAGATATAGAGGGAGGGAAGATTAAGGGTAGAGGGTAGAGGGTTTAAGGGCTTAGGATTTAAGGGTAAGGGTTTAGGATATAGGATTAAGGGCAGAGGGTTAAGGGTTTAAGGGTTTAAGGGTTTTCAATTTAAGGGTTCAGGGTAGAGGGTAGAGGGTTAAGGGTAGAGGGAAGAGAGATAAAAGGAGTGAGTGAGTGAGAGAGAGACCTAAGAGAGGGAGAGAGGGTAGAAGGTGGATACTTTATAGAGAGAGGAATGGAGTGGGATATAGATAGAGGGAGGGAGTGTAGAGGGTAGAGGTTAGAGGGTAGAGGGTTTAAGGTTTTAGGGTTTATGGGTTAAGGGTTTAGGGTTTAGGGTGAATGGTTTAAGGGTTAAGGTTCCAGGGGAGGGAGAGATAAAGGGAGTGAGTGAGTGGGTGAGTGAGACCTAAGAGAGGGATATGGGGTGGGGGGAGATACTTGAGAGATGGAGAGAGGAGTGGGAGAGATATAAATGGAGGGAGGGTTAAGGGTAGAGGTTTTAAGGGTTAAGGGTTTAGCGTTTAGGGTTAAGGGTAGAGGGGAGAGAGATAGAGGGAGTGACTGAGAGGGAGAGAGGGAGAGGGGGTAGGAGGAAGAGGGCTAAGATAAATGTTGATGGGTGTTTTTTCACTTTCTCAACACAAGAAACACACAAATATACTACCTCTCTTGAAAGATAAAATCCTTCAAACAAGTTGTAGAAAATTATCCCAAGGTCTCTGGGATGTCAGGTCGTGACTTGTAAAAAAAACTCAAAGGGCATTTATGGTTCACTATGTTGGAGGGAATTGGTTCTTTAAATGGAGGTTGAGAAATTTTGGAAATGGGAGGCTCTTGATGTAGATTCAAAACAACAGTCTAAAACTCCATATTCAACATCAGATTTAGATTTTAAAGGATGCTAGAATCTTGTTTTAAATTATATTCTCAAAGAAAAGTCAAAAGGTAAAAGGGATGAGAAAGTTCCTAGACCTGCAACTACTGATGAAAAGTGACAATGGGAGATGCTACAATGGACAACCTTCCTAAATACTAAGTTCCACTTAACCAAAATGTATCACAATATCATGAAAATAGTGCTATCTTGTAAGGTTTGTATATTTTGAGTTGTTCATTCACCATAAAGAATGAATTAAAGATGAATTTTAAGTGCAAAAATGAATTAATGTTCAGACTAGCTTTACACTACTATTCTTCATCAATAAAAAACAAAAAGCATGAACAAGAAAGGCATCAACACAATAAAATTCTTCAACATCAATTTTCAACATGAACTAAACTATTCAAGTAGCTCTAAAACACCAAGAACAACAAATAAAATGTTAAATAATGTATCAAATTGGATAAGATGAATCATGCAACATGTGAGAAACATAAGATTCCACCAAAATAATGAAACTCTATTGAAAATTTTTCAGCATGTATTTATAACAACTCAACTCCCTTGTTGAAAATGAGAGGATACCCCCTATTTATAGTTTTCAAAAAAGTGAAATGAATGGCCAGGATTTAATTTCATTCTATAGCCAAGATTAATTTTACATTTGGGTTTCACCTACTCCCAAATATATATGAATATAAGATACATCTTTCGTCTTATTCCTATTTTGTCATGTATTGGTTGCAACTGTTGGCAACACAAGGGTAGACAACTAAGAGGGGGGGTGAATTAGTTGTCTCAGAATTTCAAAATTATTAAACTTATTAACCATTATTCTTAGATCCAATGATTAATAACCATGAAAGCATGAATCAACAACACATCAAAGACACTCATAACACCAAGATTTTTTTTGCATGGAAACCTTGTTAGGGGAAAAACCACGGTGGAGGTTAATCCACAAGTTATACCCTGTTAAAATTATAATAATAATAAATGGGAATGCACATGCATTTAGGAACACTACCTAGAGCTCACTGCTCAAGGGAAGACTCACTTTCTTATAGAAACAATCATATTAAATCCATTTGAAGAAATTGAATTGAGAAAGTAGCATTTGCTAATGCTTGAGTACAGTTTTAGTTAAGCACATGAACACTTCTTCACTCTTCTTCACTCTTCTTCACACTCTTCTCTACTTTCAAATGATTTAAAACTTATTCACACATAGAACTCATACACTTTGCACTTGCACACTTTCAAATGAAGAAACAATCACTTATATATATCCGCAACAAGAAATTACATCGCTTCATGTTGGCTTAAACAAAATAATAGAATGAATACAAGTTGTCGACCTAGAAAAATAAATATTATCAATATGAATCAACCAAAGTTTGCCACAACATAGTAGAGACCCAAAACAATGTCCTTAAACACAAAAAACCTTCAAAGATTTTTCCTCAAAGATCCACAACATGCTTCAGTCACCTTGTCGTCCATGAACATGAAAATGAACACGCAAGAGAAAATCTTGGATCACGAGCATAGTGAACAATGCAGACGTGCAAAACAGATAGGACATAATATAGAAACATCCACTAACACCTTAGGAACATATGCAACAACTCAGATTACCATAATCATATTATCTTCTTCCATGACCAATATTTATAGTAACAAAATAACTATCAGAACACAAAAAATCATAGCTTAGTCAAATATTCATGCGTACCTTTGAAAATTTTGGTAAATAAACTAGATAGGCTTGAAAAAAAACCCTTTAATCTGAAACTTCTCATGATCAATATATTGAACTTTGCAACATACTGATCTTCACTGCTTCACAAACAACCTATAACATATTTTATTACAATTTTCTCAATATCCTTGACATATACATTCTTAAAGACATTTATGCTAACAATGTTGACCTAAATGACAACCACATATCAACAAAACAACCACAAAATCCAACATTCTCCCCCTTTATCATTTATGGCAACACATGATGTGAAAAACACCATCGACGTAGCCAACTCCAACACTTGCTCCCCCTTAGGTTCTAACTCTTTTCTTTTATAGATAAATCTACTCCCCCTTTCTTTTTAACTCTTGCATAGTTTTTCACATTACTCTTCTCCCCCTTTGACATCAATGAGAAATATATTCAAGCTATGAACCACATAACTAAGTCATCTGACTACTCCCCCTAAGTAGAAGCAACCACAACATCAATCTAAATCAAGATATGATTATGAAGTGCTCAGATTGATGCAATGTCTTGCATCTTAGTTCTGATTAGGAGGGGTAATCATCCATGACTTCCTTCTGAGATACTCAAAATTATCCTTAGGAAATGGCCTAGTAAATATTTCTACAATTTGTTCCTTAGTAGGCACATACTCTAGTTTGAATTCCTTATCACTCACTTTGTCTCTCAAAAAGTGAAATTTGATAGATATATGCTTGACCATTTGAATGCAACACTAGATTCTTATAAATGTTTATAGCTCTTGAATTATCATAGAATATGGAAATAGGTTCATCATACACAACTTTGATAGCTTTCAACACCTTCTTCATCCATAATACCCAAGTACAATTCTTAGCAACAATAATGTATTATTGCTCTACCATAGACAAAGAGATGACATTCTAATTTTTACTTAACCATGAAATGAACTTCTTTCCCAAGAAAAATGCACCAGCACTAGTACTTTTCATGTCATTCACATCTCCTAACCAATCAGCATCAGTAAAGGCACTCAAAATAATATCATCATCTTTAGGATACCACAGGCCAAAATAAATAGTTCCCTTCAAGTATCTAAAATTTTTCTTCATAGAAGTCACATGAGATTCCTTAGGATCGGCTTGAAATCTTACAACAATGCATACAACATTCATGATATCCAGTCTAGTTTGAGTCAAATAAAGAAATCCACCAATCATTAATTTGTATCTAGTCTGATTTTGCTTTGGAAAATCATCATCTGCTGTCAACTTACATTTTTTTAGCATAGGTGTACTGACTGGCTTCGAATCTTCCATACCAAACTTCTTTAGCAATTCTCTCACATACTTGGATTGAGATATAAATATCCCTTTATCTAACTAAGTAATTTTCAATCCTAGATATAATTTTAACTCTCCAATCATTGACATCTCACACTCATTATGCATCTCATTAGAAAACTTCATGCACAAACCGTCATCTCCTCCAAAAATGATATCATCAATAAAGACTTACACAAACAAATATTTACCATTATCAATCTTGAAATATAGATTACTACCAACAATACTTTTTGTTAAATCCAAGCTTCAGTAAATACTTATCCAATATGGCATACCAAGCTCTAGGGGCTTGCTTGAGTCCATACAATTCTTTCTTCAATCGACAAACCATATCTCCCTGATCAGTCAATTGAAATCCATCAAGTTGCTCAATGTACACTTTTTCCAATTCACAATTTAGAAATTCTAACTTGACATCCATTTGATAGAATTTGTAGTTTTTGTAAGAAACATAAGCAAGAAACAATATCACAATTTCAATTATAGCAACAGGAGAATAGGTCTCTTCAAATTCAATTCCCTCCATCTGAGATTATCCTTTGCACACTAGTCTTGCTTTATTTCTAATAGCTTCACCTTGTTCATTAATTTTTTTGCTAAAGACCCATTTAATTCCAATTACATTTTTTTCGTTAGGTCTCGGAACAAGAATCCATGTAGTATTCTTGTCAATTTGTTGTAGTTATTCTTTCATTGCTTCAATCCAATGTTCATCTTTGCTTGCTTAATTGACATTACTTGGCTCAGTCTTTGAAATCAAACAGTATTCTTCTGCAATTCTTCTCCTATTTTGAATGCCTTTCTTCTTATCACCTATAATATTATTTTTTGAATGATTTAATCTCAATACCTTGGAGTCTTAGAATGTTCTTGAATTTTAGGCTCTTGTGATCTCTCTTTTGTACTTTCACTAGTATCTCCTTCTTCTTGATCTTCTTGATTCACCGGAACAATCTGAACGTGATTTTAAGTTTGAATCCTATTTGTACTATCATTTTGATCATCATAATCATATCCACAGGTTCTAGATGGTGTAGCAATTTCTTCATCAACCTTAACATTTTCACTTTCAACCATTTGTTCAATCTCTTGTTGTAGTACCGATAGGCCTTACTCTTAGTATAATAACCAAGAAAGATTCCTTCATCACTTCTAGCATCAAACTTTCCTATATCTTCATCTCTTCTGATATAGAATTTACTCCCAAAGATTTTGAAATATCTAATAGTAGGTTTATGACCAAACCATAGCTTAAAAGGAGTCTTACTAGTATTACCTTTGATTTGTACCCGGTTGAGGATATAAATAGCAGTACTCACAACTTATCTCCAATAGATATGAAGGACATTTCCTTCTAGCATCTAGAACTATCTTGTTCTTCCTTTCCACAACTCCATTTTGTTGAGGGGTCTATGGTGAAGATAATTGTCTCTTTATCCCATGTTCTTCACAAAAATAATTAAACTCACCGAAAGTGAATTCACCACCTCTATCTGATCTCAGACATTTAATCCTCAGACCTATCTCTGTCTCAACCATAACCTTAAAGATCTTGAACTTTTCTAGAGCTTCAGATTTCTCGATTAAGAAAGTAACCCACATCAT
Organism: Sequoiadendron giganteum; assembly: GCA_007115665.2. NCBI lineage: Eukaryota > Viridiplantae > Streptophyta > Pinopsida > Cupressales > Cupressaceae > Sequoiadendron > Sequoiadendron giganteum. The sequence continues at coordinate 742,266,879 of CM021101.1, read as the reverse complement.
CCTAGAATAATCATCAATAAGCAACATGAAATACCTATAACCTTTTAAACTTTTGATTCTAGTAGGACCACACAAGTCAGTATGCACAAGTTCCAACAATTGATTTGAACAATGTTGTTTGCTCCAAAATGAAATTCTAGTTTTCTTTCCTAAGTGACATTCCTTGCATATGGCATTAGTAGGTTTTACCAACTTAGGAAGATCTCTCACTACCTAAGAAGAACTGATCTTGATAATATTGTCAAATTTTACATGAAACATTCATGTATGCAACAACCAATTTTCATCATATTGAGCAATCAGACAACTTTTACTACTAGCATTCAAATGAAAGATGTTACCTTTGATTTTTGTACGTAAAGCAATCACATTTCATGAACTTCCCAATATACTACAATTTCCATCCGTGAATTGAAGATTATATCCCTTTTCAACCATCTATCCAACACTCAAAAGATTATGCTTCAAACCTTCAACATAAAGAACATTATTAGTATTATGCTTACCATCAAAATAAATACATCCTCTGCCACAAATTATACCACCATTTTTATCACCAAATCTTACAACACCACCATCATACTTTTCCAAGCTTACAAATTTCTTTTATCACCTATCATGTGATGTGAACATCCACTGTCAATTATCCATTCATCGTTCTCTTCAACTTGAGCAACTAGCAGATTCAGTGGACACAGGATTATTTTCCTCGATAGCAATAAATACAAATTCATCTTCACTTACATTTCCTTTGTTAGATTCATCATGTCACATTTTATATATATGTAATTATTGTATATACACATTGACATATATATACATATATATATAATTATATGTTTAATATATGACTATGTATATATATTCATTGCATATATATATATATATATTAATGATTTTGTTTTAAAATGGATGCATGCATTAGGCGCACAAATAAATTTTATGAATTGGAAGAAATGGTTTTGAAGTAGAAATTATTTTTCTTTTAAAAGTAATCAAGGAAATTGAACTACAAATAACTTAGAATTTCCCTTCTCTGCTTGTGAAGAGGCTTTAATTTAAGTCTATTTAATTTATTTACTTGGGAAATTATATTTAGTGTAAATTCACATAGAGGGGAAAATGGATTTGATATATCCGAAAGTATTTTATTTCGATTATGATTTCCTTTGCATGTTATTTCCTCTATTTAATTATTTGGGGGAATTGGTTTAGAAATTTTTAAGTCTTCCAGTCATAATATGGATTTGGGGGTTGTGATTTATTTTTGTTTCAACCCAGTATGTTACCCTTGGATTAGTGCATTTTCTATTGTTAGTGATTACCTAGTTTCCACGAACGAGGAAGTGTTTCTCTAATGTCTTGAGTGAGGTTGTTGGTATATTTGTAGTAGCACTAGTTTACCTTGGTAGTGGAATTCTTCCAAAAGTTTTTCTTAGGGGAATGGCTGGCAATGAGAGACGACACACAAAGTGGTGCCAGGATTACTCATTGTAAATTAGTTAATCCAGTTATAATGTAATTAATTTGTTAGGGGGTTGGGTAGTATTCAACACTTAATAAGATTAATGTGCCTCACTCATGGAACCTTGTGCTAGTTTAGACTTGGGATGAGACGAGAAGGCCTAGAATGGCATGATCAACATCTTGTCTTCACGAAAGATATTCGATTATGCTATGGAATGCATGTGGGTCCAGGAGTCATGAGAGGCTATCAAGATATCCCAAGATGGGGATCAGGGCCTAGGAAAACTTACCGGGATATCCCATGCAAGATTGTGACAACACTCCTCCTAGATCAATTATTTGTTAGTTCTCTGATCTAAATGATTGTGTAACACTAAAAGCAATGTGACCCTTGTGATTGTATGGTTCATGTATTTGGTTTAGCTTAGTTAGTGTCAACTTGCTTCTAGAGGTAGTAGGTTTGGTCTTTTATCCTTGTTACTATCTCCTAGAATGGGACGTGGGCCTTTGAGTACCACTTGGTTGGGAGGAACGTGCACCCTACATCATTGGGTCCCCTTTATCTTCAGATCATGATGGCGAGATTTCCAGTTGGAGAGCTCATGGATTCCAGCTTGTCATTTCATGTTTTGTAATTGTTATAGATAACTTATATTTTATTACCCCTTAGTTGTATTCGAGGAGGTTTCATGTATTATGTAACACATTTTTATGAACTACCTCATTCTAGGAATGAGTGATGTAAACTTTATTGACGAGTTAATATAATGTTGGAATTCTTGATGTATAACTTATCTTTATGATGTAATTTCATGTATGAAATGTATGAACATTTATTTCCTTATAGTAGTTAATCATGCTATGGATGTACTTATTATTTATGTTCTGGGTTTAGTGTAACCTTAGTCTCCTAGCTTTAGAGGATGTTGGCAATAGATAGTGAAATTCAATGTGTATTATACTTTTAAATAAAAACAAAATTGTGTGCTTTCGTAGATTATTGTAACTTCCTCTAGGGTTACGTGGCAGGGCATTACATCATTAATTTAATTTATTTTTAAAAATATTAATTTATCAATGGTTTATGCATGCATAATATCAATTATATACATTTCTTGAAATTTTGATGAATAAGAGGTAGATGTACCTATTGCATGGTCGATATCCTCAAGAAATAAAGTTGAGTCCATATAAATGAATGGCTATTATAAGCTTATAAATGAGGGAAACAAAGTCAAAAATATTGGAAAGTCAATGCATTCATGATAGATGATGTCAATGCATGGATTAAAGCCATCGAGTATTTATTAGCCTTAGTTTCTATTTGTAAACTTGAATCAAATCATTATAATTGACTAATTATATTTAGTTTGTAAAAGAATGTATTTCATAATTTACAACTTAAACTTGTTCGAATTAAACGTTTCATTTTATTAGAATGTTACTTATGAACTTTTATAATGTAAGGTGTATATTATCTTTTGAATGTTTTGTACTTTTATGTATTTTTCATGTATGTACAGAATGGTTAATAATGTATATATGTAAGTCCATATTTAATTCAAATATGTGGAACATTAGATGTTTGAACCCCATAGATTGATATTGTCTTTTACAGTCTAGGTATGTTAGAAAAAATGATGTTTGTACAAACATGTTTGATAGACTCAGTGAGATAATGTATGCAATGAGTAACAATGTAGACATTACTACTCACCAGCTAAAAAAAATCATCGAGGAATTCAAAGAAGAGAAGAAAGTCATTGATTACTTCTAGAAAACTTGGTGCCATGTTGAGGGTTATATTGGTAAGTTTTTGAGATTAAACTCATTTTGGTTTCTATGCATTTACATCATTTAAGTTATTTTTTGTTTTTACTACTTTTTTACATAGTAATGTGGGCAAAAATATTTTGAAACTTATATCTCACACAAATCAAGAAACAAATGCTTCCATATAGTCATACCACCTCCATATCAAGATTCATTATCTAAGTGATCATGATAAGAAATTTAAAGGAGAATGAATTGGCTTATCCATACAATTCTTTATAGAGTAGAGCTATTTTATAGAAATAAAGTTATTTGCAGTTATCTAAATTTTTAACTAATTTTTAAAAAGAAAGATATTACATGACTATAGTAGAAAGGACAAAAATAATACCCAATACAAATTTCCATCTATATGATGTCCCTAAAACATACAAGATAAGAAGTCAATCTATTCCAATTATATTATATCTTGTCAAAAAAATTGGCCTAGGTTTTCATGTGTGTGATTGCCAATGGGAAAAAAGGGGAAACACATGTAATCATGTGTTAAAGATTTTAGATCTCCTAAAGGAAAACATAAAAAATGAGAAAGATCCATTTAACATTTAAGTATTATAATTATAATTTTAGAGATTATTATATATTTTTCTCTAAACTTACTAAAGTAATCTTATTGAATTATAGATTGTGTTACCCATTGGTTGATGATAATGATGATGTTAGAGGATGTTTTAGCCATGAGAATAATACCATTGGTACTATTGATATGATCTTTATATAAAATATTAATTTATTTTTATGGTTCTTAAAATTTAAATAAATTTGTATTTCTATTATAGATGGTTGTATTCCACAAGAAGATTGAGATGTGACTAGGGTTATTATTGGTGAAGACCAAAAAATTGGTAAATTTCAATATCACTATTTTATTAAGGAAATATTTAAAAAAATGACTTAATCATTATTATTTTTATTACAAATGGTTGGAAATCATCTAATGCTTCTAACGAGAACTTCCAAAAATCCATTGATTATTTAAATTTCACTGCAAGCTTTACCAAGCAGAGTAGATAAAAAACAAATCTTTAGTCAATGTGTTGAGAGATTTAGAAAAGATCTCTAAGAATCTCTTACTTCTTCCAAATTAAGATCGATCCTTGGTTTGGAGGATAACGCCTATGAGATGAATATCAATCTAATTTAGTCCAAGAAAAATGCACAAACACCATTTTATTCATTGCATAGGCAATTCCATTCATCAAGAATTGAATGGAAGAGTTTAGGATCATGAATAATTTTAATTCCCCTCCATAGGTGGTACAAAGAACAATATTATGCCACTTGGGAGGATACATCACGTATGACGACATTATATCCCCACCTCTTTGATGACTTCTAGGAGGAAGTTCATTCTTAGGGGGGGAGGATGTGAGGCCCATTGTCAGCTATATCTATGCAAATTATGTTTTATTGTTATTGTATGATCCATACCTTCATACATTATTCTCTTACTTTATATTTTATGATGGATGATTGTGATTCAAAAACATTCAACAAATATATTATAATGCATGTTAGATTAATTACTTTTATGGATCATAATTTAAAGATTATGCTAATTTTGATTAACTAATTTTACTGATATCTTGAATTACATGAGAATAGACATAATGTGTTTAGAGTAGAATATGGGTTATTGTGTTAATCAAGTGAATTTGTGAATGATCATGTGATTTGAATGCATATTTCACATTATGTGATCACAAGAGAATAATGAAATGACTACACAATGAATATGAGTATTTTTTATTTACATGGTTTAACTGAGGAGTTATTATTGGATTGTAACATGTGCTTAAATGTTTGAAAAGAAAATATAAAGAATGCATATGATTGTGTGCACAGAGAATGTGATAAATATATTGTAGTCATTATATTATGTTATTTACTTGGATTTAATTTTGCTAGAAATTATGTTATTTACTTGGATTTAATTTTGTTGGCAAATGGACTAATGTTTTTATGAAGCATGCAGATAAATTCCCTTAAGCCATGGGAGTTGGAGGCTGCTAAACAAACCTTGTTGTGTCGCCTTGTTAAGTCAAAATATTATGTGTTATTGAAAAATTATGTAACTAGTGATATGGGGTAAGGGTGTAAGTGTGGAAATTGTTGGTAACCAAAACTAATTTTTTTTTAAAAGTGATAATTTCGGATTTCTTATTGAGTGCAGTTTTAAGAGTCAAGTTTTTTCTTATTTTAATTAATAGCTGGTTATTTTACACCCCAGGTCTATGACCTAAATGTTGGGGGGTATTCTTAGGCTGTAAAATGGCCATATCTCATTAATGAATCCTCTTACATTGCTTGCAAGAGGGGTGATGAAAATGAGTGCATGCAACCCATGTGAAGGCCATGCCTCATAAAAGAAAGGAGGACATGGTGGTTGGGGCTATTGGGGGGGAAGGATTTGAGAGAGATTTGGCTAAGTGTGGAGCATTCTTGTTCTTATGGAAAAAAGGAAGAAGAAGAGAGAAAAAGTTGGAGGATTTGAAAATAAATATTGGAAGGGAGCAAACAACAACTTATTTCTAGGGTTAAAGGTAGGATCTTCACTGTTTCATTTGGTGGAACGTATAGGTTTGTAAAATCTATGTTGTTCCTTGTTATTGGGTTGTTTAGTTATGTTTTCTATTTGTGAGGTGTCTTAGAATTTACTTAGCTTGTAGGGTTGGCTCCCCAACATTGGTAGTGAGCAACCCAAGTGGGGTATATAAGGGGAGAGATCCCCATAAGGGAATATGCAATTTCTTTACAATATGAAATTTGGTGTTACAATTGTGGAAATAAGGGTAAGAGTACCATTTTCTATGCATGAGTGGAAAAAAATGGGATAAATATCTGAAAAGAGAATGTTGCTAAGCTGAATTCTATGTGATCCATAAATGGATAGATTCCCTATGGCTATGATCCTCCCAACCTCTCCCTATAAGACCATTGATTTGGTCTTTGTGTTGTGCATTTCCCCTTGCCTCCTGAATGCTTGTTTGGTGTGTAACTAAGTGAAACTATGTATATTTTGCAAAGGGTTAATGAGTGTAACCCAAGTCTATTTGGTAGCCTCCCAACTCAGGAGTGGTTGGTTTTCTAGCCTATGGATGGGTGGTGAGCACTCCATGGCTTAGAAAATACTTGTCTCTATATGCAAGTTAGAGTCTGATAAGTTGTAAGCTAAAAAGAATGTGTGCTAAAGTACTTGTTCTGCTAAAGTCATGGGTTCTATTATTGTAAAGGGAAAAATATATATATACACATATATGTATATATACCTATTCAAGACATGTATACTGCTCTAAAGAAGTTTCAATTTCCTTGCTAAGAGATGTATTCTATTAAAAGAATTGCACACTGTTAGAAGTTATGTTTCTATTAAAAAAAAAATGTATTCTATTAAAATAATTCCATTCTATTAGAGGATATATTTCTGTTAAAAAAAATGTATTATGTTAAAAGCACTACATTCTATTAGAAGATACGTTTTTGTTAAAAAAAAGACATATTTTTTTCAAGCTTGAGAGTTAATATACCCAAAGAAATGTAATTGTTTTAAGAAAATGTATTTTGTTATGAACCATAAATGTACTATGTTTTTAAGAAATGTATTATGTTTGGAAGAGAGATATTATGTTTCAAGAAATGTATGTTGTTAAAAGGTGGCATTTTGTTCAACCCAAAGATGTTCTAGCTTACAGTCATAAATATTATTTGTTCCAAAAGAAGAAGAAAAAAACAGCAACTATGTCTCATTGCTTAGGATGTCTTTGTATTGAAGTGAAAAATAATTATAGAAATAATGAGTTTTTTTTGTATCACTAACTTTCTATTGGGTATATGTTGTAAGAAAGGAAATAGAAATACATTTGTTTTATTACAAAAAAAATACCATGAACATGTTGTTTCATTTTATATATAATGTTGATCAATAAATGTAGCCTTGTATATTAGAGCTCAAAGAAAGAGTCTAAAAAAAATGAATGCATATCATCATAGCTAGAGTATTCATTATAGAAAGAAGTGTAGGAATGCTATTTTGATATAAATATCTCTATACCAAAATGAAACTGCAATGCCTCATTTTATTTTGAAAAGGATTTGTATATTCTTTTTATTTTAATTATCATCTACATTATACACTTTTTGAGATGTGAAGAGAAGATTTATTTTATGAAACCCCTTTCTTGAGCACACCTGAGTAGATAGGTTTAGGGCCTCATAGGGCACAACCTCTAGTTACAATAACAAAAAAAAAAATGCCTGTAAGTAAAGAAAAAGATATTCATTAAATTTTGGACTCATTGGAATCTAGTCGGGTTAAGAAAGGGCCACACTCGTAGTAGTTCATGCCTTAGTAGTTGGTCATTCCTTTGTGTGCCTACTTGGAAACCTGGGGATACCCACTATGGGGTTAAGTGCATGTGATGATGCTAAGATAGATACAAACAAAATATAAACAAGTAAATATAAGTAAAGATCTGTAGGTTCTTTTCCCCTTGTTATACCTTGACCACATGATGTTTCTCATCTGCATTTCTTAAACTTGAATGAAGACCCCTCTATCCTGCAAACACTCATCCCCCCATTTAACCCATTCCTCGATCTGGCACTAGTAGTAGCTTTCAGCTCTAGAAAGTGGTGCAACAACTGATACGGGGCGCCTAGGATCTCCTTTGCAAGCAATGGTGGTGCTTAGGGAAAGAAAGCAACATGTTTCAAGCAAAATAAACCTAAGTTTCATGTGACTCAATAGTGATTAGGTTAAACTTTTAGGGTTCCCTACTTCTAGTATTTTTTCAACCTACTTGTATTGGGGTAAATTTGTTTTTCCATTAAAGTTTGAAACTAAATTAAATATTACACTTAACTACGTAGGCTAGAGGATGACATAATGTGAAAGGGTAAAAGTACAAAGTTGTGTCATAGTTTTATGAAGGAAACAACCAACATAGATCTAACTTTTAAACTTGAACCACTAGAAAGTGACATATATGTTTCAAATTTTGAAATGATGTAAACTAATATAATACATGCATTTTTTAGTATATTTTATGTTTTTTTTTTTTTTTATGAAAAAATTAAAAAATTATTTGAATATAAATTTTGATAAATTAACACTATAATTTAGTTGTTGATAAAATGCTAAAAAATGATGTTACATGAGACGTCAAGCTTTATATAGTAAATTTTCTTATTTTTCCTTCAATTTTTTTGTGCGTATTTATAACTTGAAGCTTTAGGGCATGGATATATTTGTTTGAAAGTTCAATAAATATATTTTTTTAAATAAATATTTAAATGTGTGTGTATTAAAACATGATTGTTTCTGCTTGACATCAACTTTTATATTAAATATTTATCTAAATAGAAAATAAAGTGTACTATCTTAATCTATATTCTTTTATCTAGGGTAGGGTATGTGTAGGATCATCATGGAAAAAATAGGCCCTTAAGTGGTGATGAAAATTCAGAAAATCAGAGTTAAGGAACTTGACGTAAAAATTTGAATAAGTTATCTATATTATTTCAGAAATATGTAAGAATAGAATTTGTAGAAAATTGAATGTAGTTTCTAAACTAATAGGTTTATTTAAAAAGAAAAAAAATGTATTTGGTGAAAATTTAAAATTTCAATGTAGTAGTACTTAAATTTCAGGGAAAAAATAAGAAGTAGGTGTTTGTCTAACCACTCTAACCATAACAAATTGATAATATTTTTATATAATATTTTAGATATAATTAGAGGACTCATGTCCCAATGTGATGCATATTTTTTTGTAATTTTTTTTCATGTAAATAATTAGTTATGATTTTTTTATTACAACTTTTAAATATAATAAAAACTCGTATGTCTGACCACCTTAACTTGGTCAAACTTCATGAAATTCATTTTTTTTAATCCTATAGTATGTGAAGCAAAGAATGTGACAAATGTTTTGGATTCAAAAAATGTGATACCATTTGAAAGCTATAGATTTTTTTCAATCAGCCTATCGATCAGGACTTTAGTCATAGTTCAAATAGAAAATGAATAATAATTATTTATTAAATTCAAAGTAAAGCTTAATTGATATAGGTGGAAAGCTGAGAATCTCCTTTAAAAACCCTTTTTGTTTCATCAATTTTGGGTAAAAAAAAGGTCGTCAGCCACATGGGCCAACATATCACCACTTTTTGGCCCATCATGATCCTCCACATACCTGACATCATTTTTTTAATTTGTTTTAACAAGTTTTAGTATTTTTCTTAACATATGGTAATCAACCTAATCCTTTTGTACTGATAAACTACTTTTAATAAAAAGATATAAATTATAAAATATAAATAATAATTGAGCTATTAAAATAAATATATATTTGAAAACTAGACTCATGGATCTACAAAAGGGTATTTTTTATATTTTTAGAATTTTTTATTTATATGAGTAGGAGTTATTGAAACTTTAAATTTTCAAATAATTTCACTCTTTTAGTAAATTGGCCTCAAAGTGGTGCTACATATGCATTTAGCCAACAATTCTAGTTGGATAATTTGTGGACATATTTAACTTATCTAGAATGAATCTTACTAGATCATATGTTTGTAAAAAATAATTTTTAGTTATAAATACTAGAATTTACTCATGGTGATAAGTTGGTTGAAAGTGTGACACAACTTTGTACTTTTACCCTAAAACCTTCAGGTTCTCATTATTACTATGTAGGCCAAAATTTTCAGTTTAATAAACATACTTTAAAACCCCAATCGATACCTTATTTCAAGCTATAACTCACCAAATTGATAGAGTGAAAGGTCTATATCTATGAAAACTAAGTTTGGAGGAAGTGTAAACCAACAATGATAGGCAAGTAGCAGAAAAAAATATCGAAATAATGGTGAAAAATGTTGAACGACTGAGTTTCATCAAATCATCTTACATTGCTATGGAAGAAATTAAATGTGTAGCAGTTTCGTCATATACTCACATGAGTTATTTGAGAATTGGTTGACTGCTACTGTTAATATTTAATATTATTGAGCTTGCATGTATCATTAGGGGTATTGCCACATTTAAAAGGCGGTCTTTAAATTTAAAATAAGACCGTCGACTATAAATAAAATTTATTTGCTAAGCCTTCTCATGTTATGTAGAATGCAGTGTCACGGTTGGTAGTAATATCGATACCTAGCACTAAATGAACATCTGCAGTAATTAAATAGATACTAGGTGCAATCCAATTGTGGACGCAACTTGATAGAATATCAGGTTAATAATTATTCTTAAATTGCAAGTTAGGATTCCTCGACCGACCATATCATGTGTTTAAAGTTCATAACAGTTGCCCTAGTTTATTTCCATAATGGCATCCAAATCCACCTTCACACATCAGAAAACTCATAATGTCTGGCATGAAAACACTCTTTGAGGATTAAATATCTTGATGATTTTAGTCCATCGAATTTTAAAGTGAGAAAAGATAGGCATGGCACTATGGTATCAAAGCCTAGGTTCCAACACTGGGAACTATGGGTAGATAATTGTGTATGAGTATTGATTTCTTCACAATATTGTGTAGGATGGCTAGGAGGAGTAGATTTTAGGGATGTGGTCATGGTCATGGACACGGTGTAGGAAAGAGGAAAGTAGATTCATCACCAGGAAGGACTTGCATTTCTAAGGCAAGGTAGTCTGATCTTCCACTGAACATTCGCTCCCAAATTCTCCCTGCCATAAAGGATTTGATTGGATTTATTCATGCTAGGTTACCATCAGTAGCAAAGGACCATCAACAAGAGCATTCAGACCACTCTTTGTAAGGATGCAGAGACAACGATCGCAAGTGTAGCAGATCTCCCCATCATGGTCATGTAGAAGAACATGAAAATAGAGAGAGGGGGTCAGAGTCAGTAAATTTGGAGGTACCCCTAGAGGTGCCACCACTAGAGAGGGTTGATGATGCTAGGGTATCCAAAGATGTAGGAGGAGAGATTCATGATTTCCTTCGATTGTTGCTATTGAATTTATCAGGAGCCATAGATGGTGCAGAGGCCGAGGCATGGCATATACATCTCAAAAGCTGCTTTGGGTTGCATACATATACGAGAAAGCTAAAGGAATGTTTCATAGTACATTTTCTTAGAGAGAATGCATCCATGTGGTGGCATTAGGAGGAGTGCAAGCACCATCTCTCTCTTTAAACTCTTATTTGAGAGACTTTTCTAGAGAGATTCAAAGCTCGTTACATATCTAAGCACTTTAGGCAACGTCGTATAGACGAGTTTCATGATCTTCATCAATGGGGGTTGACTATCACTCATTATGAGAGTAGGTTTCTTGAGTTGCTTCAGTATGTTGACTATATCCAGGACAAAAAACTTATCTTCAATCATTTTATTAGAGGCCTAAATGTAGGCATTTAAAGTCCTATTCATATGGCCACTCCAAAGAGTCTTCAAGCCACTATGGAAAAGGGCCTTATTGCAGAGGAGATTCATGGCAAGTCCCAAGAGGCATGTGATCGGTTTTGAAACTACAATCAAGCTCCCTAGTCACAGGGTTTTTGAAGACCACCTTTCTCTCCTAAAGGAAGGTCTAGACCCTCATCACTACCACCTAGACCCCCAGAGCAGCAACAGTAACAAAGTTAGAGGCCTAGACCTCAATAGGGTTTCCATGGTGGTTCCAACAAGGGATGGTAGGCACAAGGATCGCGAGATGACCAATTTCCACAAACATAGAGTCCTAATCCTACCCATTCTTGGCAGGACTGGAGGTTAGTAGGGTAACAAGACTCAAGTAGTACAGGTTTAGACTCAGGGACCATGTTATTTGTGTGGTGCAGTCAAACACTTGGCTAGAGAGTGCCCCTAGGGTTTTGCTTCTAGAGGACAGTGGCCAGTAGGGTCAAAGTCAACAATGGGTGATATGGGTAAATCCCATCGAGTCTTTGTCGTAGTTGAGAACTATTAAGTTGAGCATTAGGCCATAGTTATTGAGGCCCCAAGTATGATTGGTGGTGTGCATGTTTATGTTTTATTTGATTTTGTGGCATCAAATTCCTTTATTTCCCCATCTGTTGTGGAGCGTAGTAGGCTAGTGGCATCTAGGAAAGATGATAGGTGGGAGGTTGAATTATCCTCAAGGGCTAAGATGTGGATAGACTCCATAGTGAGAGGATTTCCTCTATAGCTTGGAGGTGTGACTACTTCAGTGGATCTACATGTCACTCCATTAGGTTCTTATGGAGTGGTATTGGGTATGGATTGGCTTGATGGACATCCAGCTAAGATGGATTTTCACCAAAAGGTGATTGAGTGTGTAGATGATAAGGGTACTCTAGTGGTGATTAGCGGAATTCAAAGACCTATTTCCCTTCACATGATTTCTACTATGTAGTCAAAGTGATGTTTATGAAAGGGGTGTCAGTTGTTTTCCATTTTGATTAGTGACAAAGATGAAGAGGAGCCAAAGGAATCTTTAGACAATTATCCTATCCTTAGAGAGTTTGTAGATGTGTTCCCTTTAGATATTTCAGGGATGCCACCTTGTCGACAGATTGATTTTCATATTGATTTAGTACTAGGAGCAGAGCTGATCTCAAGAGCACCCTATAGGATGACCAATCATGAGATTAGTGAGATGAAGCTTTAGTTTGGGGAGTTGTTAGAAAAGGGTCATATTCATCCTAACATCTTGACATGGGGTGCTAATGTCATCTTCTTTAAGAAAAAAGGATGGATCACTTCGATTATGCATAGAATACAAAAAACTAAATAAGATGACGATCAAGAATCATTAACCCTCCCAAGGATTGATGATTTATTCAACTAGTTGTAGGGTGCTAGGTTGTTTTAAAAGATAGATCTTAATTTAGGTTATCACTAGTTGAGGATTGCTGAGGCAGATATACATAGGACAACTTTTCGCAACAGGTATGGTCACTATGAGTTTACGATGGCGTCATTTGGTTTGAATAATTACCCTATAGTGTTCATGAGTCTAATAAATGGGATATTCCACACCTTCTTGGATAGATTTGTAATTGTGTTTTTGGATGATAATTTTATATATTCACATACTAAGGAGGAGCATGAGGAGCACTTACGACAAGTTTTGCATTGTTTAAAGGAGCATCAATTGTATGGTAGCTTGTTGAGTTGTGCCTTCTTTCGTTCAGAAGCTCATTATCCTGGTCATGTTATATTCGATGATGGTATCTCAGTAGATCCATCGAATATTAGGGCCATCATGGATGTGCTAGCACCCACTACAGTGACAAAGGTCAAGAGATTTATGGGATTAGCTGGTTATTACTATCATTTTGTTGAAATCTTTTCTAGGATTGCACATCCTATCACTTCTTTCCAGTGAAAAGGGAATAATTTTGAGTGGAATAAGTAGTGTGAGAGGGCCTTCTATACTCTCAAGGAGTGTCTCACTAGTTCTCCTACCTTAGCCGTATTTGATCCTTCAATAGATTTTATGTTTGCACAGATGCTTCGATTGATGGATTAGGCGTAGTACACATGCAGGGGGTAGAGTGATCACGTATGAGTGACAAAATCTCAAGCCCCATGAATTGAACTACCGTACACACAACTTAGAGTTAGTAGCAGTGGTTCATGCTCTAGTCTATTGGAGGAACTTTCTTCTCATTCATCACTTTGAGTTGCATTTAGATCATCATAACCTTGAGTATATCTTCATGCAGTTGAGTCTAAGCACTCGTCAGAGGCATTAGATGGATTTTTTATGTGAGTATGACTTTGAGGTGCATTACATCAAAGTGAAGAAGAATGTGGTAGTAGATGCATTAAGCAGGAGGCATTATGAGATATCATCCATGTAAATGAGCATTGATCTTAGGGGTCAGATCTTACAACACTTACCAGAGGATGAGTGGTACCTAGCCATATAGCGAGATTCCTTAAGGGAAAATTTTTAGGATACACACTTGAGTTTGATGGGTTACTACAACACAAAGGCCACATCTATGTACCTAGTGTAGGAGAACTCCATATAGTGTTATTACTAAAGACAGACAGGGCACCATATGCAACACATCCAGGGGTGAATAAAATTCATGCCGATCTCAGGAAATTGTACCATTGGGCACGTATGTAGAAAGATATTGTAGAGTATGTGACTTGATGCCTTAAGTGTCAAAGGGTCAAGGCAGAGCATCAACATTTAGCAAAATTTCTATACCCATATGATATTCCTGAGTGAAAGTGGCATACTATTTCTATGGATTTTATTATTTGTATACCTTTGTCCTCTTGTCATCATGATGCCATCATGGTGATGGTGGACAAGTTGACCAAAGTAACTCACTTTTCACCCGTCCATATGATCTATACAACACCAGTAGTAGTGAGGGTATATCTTGATGACATTGTCAAATTACATGGTGTACCTCGTAGGATCATATTAGATAGGGATTCACTTTTCATGTTATCATTTTAGAGGTCACTATAGTAGGCATTGAGCACTCATATCAACTTTAAATCAAAATATCACCCTGAGACAAATCGGTAGATAGAGAGGGTGATCAAGTTCTTAAGGATGTGTTACGCATGTATGTGATGGACCAGTAGTCCTGATGGGAGGATTACCTATATTTGGTTGATTTTTCCTACAACAATGGGAATCATAGTTCATTGGCTATGCCACCATATCATGCATAGTATGATAGGCCATGCAGAACACCATTGAGTTGGGATTAGATTGAGGATAGAGTGGTGATTTGTCCAAAGATGTTATAGGATATGGAGAGACATGTGGTTTTGATTAGACAACATCTACATGAGGCACATGATCATCAGAAGAAGTATGTTGATGCTAAGAGGACATATCGAAGCTTTTCAATTGGTGATTGTGTGTTGTTGAGAGTGTGACCCCATAAGAGTCCAATCCATTATGGGAAGGACTCTAAGCTCGCACCCCAATTTGTGGGGCCATTTGAGATTTTGGAGCGGCTAGGTCCATTGGCTTATCATCTAGCCTCGACACCTAGCCCGTCACACCTCCATGATGTGTTTCATGGGTCCGTTTTAATAAGACATGTTCATGATGATTCTGATGTGTTAGATTGGGATGCTTTGTAGGTGGAGGTGGATGGGAAGTTGGCGTTGAAGCCCATCTACATCTTGGCTCATCAGAAATTGGTCCTTTGAGGTCGAGTGTTGGACCGGGTCAGGGTTTAGTGAGACCATTATGATGTGGTATCTGCCACTTGGGAGGATACATCACATATGAGGGTATTATATCCCCACCTCTTTGATTAATTCCAGGAGGAAGTTCATTCTAAGGGAGGGAGGATGTGAGGCCCATCATCAACTAGATCTATGGACATTATGTTTTATTGTTATTGCATGATTGTACCTTGATACATTATTCTCTTCCTTTATATTTTATGATGGATGATTGTGATTCATGAACATTGAACTCATATATTATGATGCAAGTTAGATTAATTACTTTTCTGGATTATAATTTAAATATTATGCTGATTTTAATTAACTAATTTTAATGATATCTTTAATTACATGAGAATTGACATAACATGCTTAGAGCAGAATATGGGATATTGTGTTAATTAGGTGAATTTGTGAGTGACCATGTGATGTGAATGCATATTTGACATTATGTGATTTCAAGAGAATAACAAAACAAATACATAATGAATATGAGTACTGTTGATTTATGTGGTGTAACTGAGGAGTTATTATTGGATTATAACATGTGCTTAGATGTTTGAAATGAAAATATAAAGAATGCATATGCTTGTGTGTACAAATAATGTGATAAATATATTGTACTCCATTATACTATGTTATTTACTCAAGGATATAATTTTGTTGAAAATTATGTTATTTACTTGGATTTAATTTTGTTGGCAAATGGAATAATGTTTTCATGAAGCATGCAAGTAAATTCCCTTAAGCCATGGGAGTTGGAGGTTGCTAAACAAAACTTGTTGTTCCACCTTGTTAAGTCAAGATCTGATGTGTTGTTGAAAAATTATGTAACTAGTGATATGGGGAAAGGGTGTAAGTGTTGAAATTGTTGGTAACCAACTATGGTTTAAAAATAAAGTGATACTTTTGGATTTCCTATTTAGTGCAGTTTTAAGAGTCAGGTTTTTTTTATTTTAATTGATAGTTTCTTATTTTACACCCTAGGTCTATGACCTAAAGATTGGGGTGTATTCTTAGGTTTTAAACACAGTAATATCTCATTAATGACCCCTCTTACATTTCTTGTAAGAGGGGTGATGAAAATGAGTGCATGCAACTCATCTGAAGGCCATGCCTCAGAAAAGAAAGAAGGACATGGTGGTTGGGGTTGTTGGGGGGCAAGGATTTGAGAGAGATTTGGTTAAGTGTGGAGCATTCTTGTTTTTTGGAAAAAAGGAAGAAGAAGAGAGAAAAATTTGGAGGATCTTAAAATAAATATTTGAAGGGAGAATAAATAAACTTATTTCCTAGGTTAATGGTAGGATCTTCACTCTTTCATTTGGTGGAATTTATAGGTGTGTAAAATATGTGTTGTTTCTTCTTGTTGTGTTTTTTGTTTATGAGGTGTATTAGAATTTATGTAGGTTAGAGGGTTGGCTCCCCAGGATTGGTAGTGAGCAACCCAAGTGGGGGATAAAGGGGGAGAGATCCCCATAAGGGCATATTCAATTTCTTTCCAATTTGAAATTTTGTGTTATAGTTGTGGAAAGGAGGGTAAGAGTACCATTTTTTTATGAATGAATGGAAAAAATGGGATAAATATTTGAAAGGAGAAAGTTGCTAAGTTGATGTCTATGTGATTCATAAATGGCTAGATGCCATATGGCTGTGATCCTCCCAGGCTCTCCCATAAGGCCATTGATTTGGTCTTTGTGTTGTGCTTTTCCCCTTCCTTCCTGAATGCTTGTTTGGTGTGTAACTAAGTGAAACTTTATTTAGTTTGGAAAGGGTTAATGAGTCTAATCCAGGTACATTTTGGCAGCCTCCTAGCACAGGGGTGGCTGGTTTTCTATCATATGGATGGGTGGTGAGCATGCTATGGTTTAGAAATTCCTTGTATCTATATGCAGGTTGGAGTTTGATAAGTTGCAAGATGAAAAGACTATATGCTAAAGAACTTGTTCTACTAAAGTCATGGGCTTTGTTATTGTAAAGGGAAAAAATTACATATACATATATGTATATATACCTATTGAAGACATGTATACTACTCTAACGAAGTTTCAATTTCCAAGCTAAGATATGTATTCTATTAAAATAACCGCACTCTATTAGAAGATATGTTTCTATTAAAACAAATGTATTCTATTATAGGATATGTTTATGTTAAAAAAAAAATGTATTATGTTAAAAGTACTGCATTTTGTTAGAAGATACGTTTATGTTAAAAAAAAAGTATTATGTTCAAACTTGAGACTTAATATGCCTAGAGAAAAGTAACTATTTGAAGAAAATGTATTCTGTTATGAACCATAAATATACTATGTTAGTAAGAAATTTGTTATGTTTGGAAGGGAGAAATTATCTTCTAAGAAATGTATGTTGTTAAAAGGTGGTATTTTGTTCAACCCAAAAATATTCTAGTTTACATTCATAAATATTATTTGTTCTAAAAGAAGAATAAAAAAACATTACAATTGTGTCTCATTGCTTAGGATGTATCAGTCTTCAAGTCCAAAAGAATTCTAGAAATAATGAGTGTCTTTTGTATCCCTAACTTTCTATCGGGTATATTTTGTAATAAAGGAAATAGAAATACAATTATTTTGATTACAAAAAATTGTCATGAAAATGTTGCTTCATTTTATATATGATGTTTATCAATAAATGTAGCATTGTATCTTAGAGTTCAAAGAAAGAGAAAAAAAATCAATGCATATCATTCTAAGAGAGGGGAACCAACCACTGCAAGGACCCAGGTCACGAAAGGTCGAGAGCAGTATGGCTGCCCTAACTTACCTCGGTTAAAGGGAATTTTGTGATAGGCAGGATGAGAATGATGAGGACTATGAAGTCCCTCGACCACTCTGCAAACCCAAGAGTCGATAGGATACTAGGAGAGTCAATTTTTAGGGTCAACTTCGTGTCTCAAATAGCTCTTTGTCGGAGGATAAAAGTGTAGTTCTGGGATGACAACAAGATGTGCTAGCATCCATATGGCTAGAAAACCAGGGATACAAGGTTGGACCTCTCAAAAATGAACTATCAACCTAGTTAAGAGTTTCTAAAGGTGCAGAATAGCACTATGAAATTCGAAACATAAAGATGAATGTGATGAAGCAAGTATATTACCGTGAGGGTGAGGAAGTTGATCTCACACAATAGCTTTTTTGCCAACTCGCTCCAAGATATCTCCACCTACACAAAAAAAATAGGGAAAACGTTGGGGGGTTGTTAGGGGTCTGCCTCAGTTAGACCCCCATTTTGGTGTTTCCACCTTTGTGGACAACCAAGTTTGCAACGATATAGAAATGATGCGATAGAGAAAGGAATACAAGAAAAGTACACAAAAAACTTCAAAATAGTAAGGTGCTAACTCAACCAAGTGGTAGAGAAGATGAGTGAGGAGCTTACCACCTCTGCCCAAAGCACTCAAGGCTAGTGGGGGAGAGAAATGAGAGGAACTCAAGCTTGTGTTGTAATGGAGTTGTACTACGCTTGCTCTATTCAAGTGATGGAGTGAAGAGATTGTTGCTATGGATTGTGAAATGATACTATAATGCTTGAGGATGAGTAAATGAATGGTGAAGAGATTGTGTAAGTTTGGTATAGAGATCTCGTAAGCTTGAAAATTGATGAAGGAATGGTCAATATGAAGGAGATAGATGAAGAAACAACCATATTCAGGTCGGCTAGCCGAAGGGAGGCATTACAATTCAACTTCCAATAGGAATTGTAGCATCTCTACAGACTCCAACCGCAGGAATATTCCAAGGATGTAAGTGCACCACGTGGATGTTTCTGGGTCGCATGCACATTCCTAATAGAAATGCCTCCATTGACACTCAAAATAGGTTCCAAGTGGGTGAAGAGTAGCAGTCTTATATGGAATTAAGCCTCCGGCTTTGGTTTTCTAAAGTGGAGAGGGGTAAAAGGAGAATTTTCAAGGTATGTGCATGATCATGGTGGACCAGAAAGTGGCGATATGTAAGTTATATAATGGACCATGTGGCTAATGAGTATTTTTACCCAAAATTGATGAAATGAAAAGGGTTTTTAAAGGAGATTCTTAGCATTCCATGAATATAAATTATACATCTTTACTTTGAATTTAATAAATAATTATTATTCATTTTCTATTTGAATTTTGACTAAAGTCCTGATTGATAGGCTGATTGAAAGACATCTATAGCTTTCAAACAATATCACATTTTTTAAATATAAAACATGTTTCACATTCTATGCTTCCCATAATATAGGATTAAAAAAAAATGAATTTCATGAAGTTTTGACCAAGTTAAGGTGGTTAGACATGCAATTTTTTATATTTTTAAAAGTTGTAATAAAAAAATCATAATTAATTATTTACTTGGAAATTTAAAAAAAAAAATATGCATCACATTGGGACATGAGTCATCTACTTATATCTAAAATCTTATCAAAAAATATTGTCATTTTATTGTGGTTAGGGTGGTAAGAAAGATGCCTACTTCTTATTTTTTCCCTAAAATTTAAATACTACTGCATTAAAATTTCAAATTTTCACCAAATAGATTTAAAAATAAATAAAATAAACCTAGTAGTTTAGAAACTAAACTCAATTCGCTACAAATTCTATTGTTACTTATTTTTGAAATAATATAGATAACTTATTCAAATTTTTATGTCAATTTGCTTGACTCTGATTTTCTAAATTTTCATTGCCACTTAAGGGCCTATTTTTCCTTGATGATCTTGCATATACCCTACATTAGGGGTGAATATTGTATCCTATACATTTTCCATCACTTTAGCGAGCATGAATACTGATGAATGTTGTAGTAAAGTAGATCAAAGAAGTAGTAGGCTTAGAAAAGTATACCTGAGTCATCAAGGAAGTAGAGCATGGTCTAGAAAACCTGAAAGTGTAGGACAAGAAAAGGACTTCATAGCTCTACGAAACTATAAAGTTGAAGAATTAAAGTGCCTCATAAGCCCATAGACTTGCAAGGGAGGTATTTGTTGATGGTGTTTTCTACACAACAACAACTTAGACAAAATATTAGGTATCCTATCTCTCTTGAAAGGTTGATCTCTATGAACAAAGAGATAACCCCAAGGTCTCTCGAGTGTCAAGTCAAGACCATGCAATGAAACCACTTAGTGATAAATGTGAAAATGCTGGTAATCACAAAGGGACCTTACATAAAAAATGTTGGAAGCTCTAAACCTATCAAATTTTATAATAGAATGATGCTCAAACCTTGGTTCTAACCAAAGTTCAAAGAAATAAAAAAAGATAAAGGTTTCAAAAATCCTAAGATTAATATTACTCCTAAAATCAACAACACTAATGATGAAATACTTGGAACAAACCAATCCCTCAAAACCAATGTCTGCTCAACCCAAGCTATACCTGCAATCTTACAAAAATAGTGCAATCTTTTAAGGAATTGGATATTTTTCAGATCATGCACATTCATTCAATAGAACTGGATAAATTCCCACAATTGAACTAAGCACACAAGTATTAGGTACAGGTTGACCTTGTACATCAATCCCATAATAAATAGGTTGCCCAAAGTATGAACCAGAGATCGCTACAATACCCCAAATATTAAACCACAAATATCATTGAAATCATTTAACTCTAAATCTAAAATTCATTTAGATATTTCCAAGAAATTTCAAAGATCGAACAAGAACCATGCAGGACAAACCAATTCAAAGAAGGCACCAAAAAAGACACAATATTTTCACTTACATTGAATCACCAGTAATAACAATATTTTTGATGATTTGTGTTACGACACTTGCTTGAAATATTACTAACTCCTAATTCTCATTTTCTACTCTACTTGTTGATCTACTTACAAGATCTAGTCTTCTAACTTCAAACCAACTATCATTTCCTCTCTATCTAACTAACTCTGTCTAACCCTTACAAATGAGGCAAAATTCCATACTTATAAAGATTTCATCCTATGCCGGCCCAGACCAGGGTTACAAAGAAATATTAGCCACCCACCCAATCAGGCCAAACAACTAGCAATAAATCACCACCCTACATTGAATGCACGAGGCACCCCTTTTAGATTGGCCTTGGACTTTATGAAGTTTGGTACAAAACAAACAAGCCTATGAGTCGCTCTTGCCATTAATTCTTTAGTCGTGTGAAGAAGAAGAATGGCCATGTACAAGCAAGCTCAACCTATGCTTAGCCACAAATTCTACCCAACTAAATCTCGTGGATCCCACAACACCCTCGAAGAACACACAGCCTTTCCTCTTCGGCCTTGACAAAACCAACTTGCTCGATCAAGCTTGCACTCAAAGAGCCACAATTAGTAACCAGTATAGCGTGAGAATCCAAGTTATTCCATCATGAAAAACATATTCAATCATTAAACAAAGATCAAAACCACCATTAGAATCCCCTTAAAATATCGTTAAAACGTCCTTTCTCAAATTTTAGGATTTTCACCCCTTCACAAAATTCAGGTTAGGAAGGAATTTCAAGGAATTCTAGGCTAGGCGGATTTTAATGAGGGAAGCACATAAATCACCAGAAGGCCGATCACTCATCAGTCAAAACTCAATAAATTCCTGTATGTATCATTAAATCATCCAAATTCCTCATGCAATGTAGAACCATAAACAACTAGGCTATGAATCCTCTCAGTCTTTGATAAATAATAGATTTTTAGGAAAATATGACAAGGACAGAAATTGCCGAAACTCGCAATACTTAGCACATTCAGAAAAATGAAGCAGGGACAGACTATTAGGATCTTTCCAAGGTAACGGATTCTCTTGAAGTCAACATAATTCATATGTCACTGACTGACAATTTTGACCTCCTAACTCCTCCAAAGTGACGAAAACCGCACTACCGCGAGCCACTCAATCACCGACTGTGGTAATGTGGTAAATCGAAGAACCACAGGATAGACATTAAATCACCAAGGTGAAGTGGTTAACCACAACACCACAATCCAAAAACAAAACCCCCATGGTATGGCGATGAACCACACAATTGTGGCCACGCTCAGAGACACCCACGACATCGAGGTAAACCACACTACTGCACCACTGACCAAAGACTCTCATGATAAGGCAGTACTACTTCCCAAGTGGGGCCCAGATGCAAAGCCCTCATGGTAATGAGGTATGACCGTGCTACTGCACCAAGTGAACCAACCCCTCGCTACTCCAACATCAAACACAAACCCCTGCAATAAGGCGATACTACCACCCAACCATGATCTGACACAAAGACACCCGTGACAACGAGTAAAATGACCAAGAGGTGCAACCCAGGAAAACAAAGGAATAAGGGAAAATTCAGAGAAAACTAGGGAAGATGGAAATCCATGAAGCACCAAAATCTCTAGAATCAGTGCAAAACCAGCCAAAAAAAAAAGAAAACTAGGAAAACGAAGGAGCGAAGGAAATTTTAAAGAAATTTGGGGAAGACATAATTCTATAAAGCATGGAAATTTCTGAGAACAGCACAGAACCAGCTCGTGAAGGTTTTCAAGGAAGCCACGAAAATCTGTCAAGGAAGGAAAATCCTAAAAAATAGGGAGAAATGCAAGATTGACCCAAAGACTCAAAATTTTCAAAGTGTTAGTTCAATAGGGCCAATTTACAAGCAAGATAGGCATCAAGGAACATGGAAAAGTAGCACAAATCCCAGGACCAAAGGACCAAAAGCACCAAAGAAAAAAATATCAATATTTTCAAAGACAAGCTCAAAAGGAAAGGCCACAGAAAAGAGCCAGAAGACCAAGCAAAAGAGGGTCCCTACTTTCAATGGGGCCTGTGTGCAAAACTTCACAAAAAATGGCGAATCCACTAGGGAAATGCTCCAGAGCATTTCAATGACAAACTGGAATCAAGAACCCAAAATCTTTGGTTTTAGTCTAAGTTTTAGGTTACCTATGGACAAGGTTTCAGAAATTAGAAACAAGAAAACCTTTCCTGTTCTAGGGTCGAAGTGTGTGTTCATGCATTCATTTCCCTTTCCTCAATTGCAATAGGGACCAAACTTAGTCTGATAGAGCTACATAAGGATTCGAACTCCAAAAGAAACCTAGATAGAGCCTCATTGTCAGTTAGGCATCCATAGCCTCGATGAGGTTATCACTATGACCCTCCCTAGCATAGCTCTACTGTCAGCTAGGAATCCATAGCCTTGATAGAGATACTAGGATACCCCTGATAAAGTGAATAATTTTTTTTGATTTTCAATATTTTCTTTTCCTCTTCTTCTTGATATTCTCTTGAGAACTTTTAAACTTTCTCTTTCACCTTGCAGGAAATGAAGCCCACACTCAGGGATGAGAACCATACTGGTAGTAGAGTAGAATATAAGATTTTTCACCCAGTCATACCTCATAAAGACCATATGCAACCTTGGAATCCTTAATATTTGTGTGAAAATATAAGACCCAAATACATTCCAGAATTTGACTTAATCAAGTGACTGCAATTTCCAGTACATGCAACATCAGATGAAGGAATTCAACCAACTGACTCCAAAAAGATGATAAGAGTTTGTAAAATAAATCCCCAGAATAGCCTCAGACAAGCAGCTAGTCATACAGATGCAACAAGCCTAGAGGAAAGAAAGAAAACCCAAAGTAGGAGCAGAGAAGAAAGCAAAACCAACCAAAGCAAACCTACCCTAACCAAAAGCATAAAACAAGAAAAACAAACAAAGAAAACCCTAATCTACCTATGTACAAGCAAAGAGTTGTAAACAACTCAGGACTAGAAATATTGCTTCAAAATACTGCCCATTAACAGGTAGTGGGATATTTTCTCTAGTCAGGGTTTTCAAACGAAAAACATTATCTCCTAGAATCTCTACAATTTGATAAGGGTCGAGCCAAAGTTTGTCAAATTTTCCATGCTCCACTTTTCAGTCATGGGCTTTGTCCCAGTAGAGAACCAAGTCAAAGATTCTAAAGGCCTTCACCTTGGCTCTCCTATCAAACAATCTCTTCACTACACCCTGATGTTTGGCAAGGTTTTCTAGGGCTTCATCTCTTGTCTCTTTAAGGTGTAACAGTTCAATTAAGCAGGCTTCATGCTTATCCTCACCACCATAGTATTCATTGATGAATTTTAGGGTAGGGATCTTTAGTTGGATGGGAAATATAGGTTCCAAACCATACACTAAGTGATAAGGAGAGGTTCCTAGTGATGTTTTTTGTCTGGTATGATCTTCCCAGAGATAAAATCTTAGTTGGGTGTGCTAATCCTTAGGGTTCTTCTCTAATATATTTTTGATGAATGTCAACAAGTTCTTATTGGAAGATTCAGCTAGACCATTACCCTATGGGTACTAATTAGATGAAAATATTATAATAATTCCATGCTCATAATCCTAGTTAGAAAACTTTAATGATGCAAATGCAAGACCATTATCACAAACTAGAGCCAATGGAAAACCAAAGTGATTAATGATACTTGACTCCATGAAATTGATTACCACTTCCGAGGTGCATTGTTTGCATGCAAGAGACTCAGTCCACTTGGTAAAGTAATCAGTTATAGTAAGAATATACCCATGGCTTGCAGATGAAGGTGGATTGATTGGACCTATAAAGTCCATTCCCCATTGTGCAAATGGTTTTACCTCTATAATAGGCTAAAGCGGAAGGGCTGCACACTTCTCCCTATTTGCTACAATCTGACATACATGGCAGGTCCTCACATGGTTATGTGTGTATTTGAACAAGGTAGGCCAATAATAGCCTGCCCTTAGGATCTAGTTTGCAGTAGAAGGTGTTGAGCCATGGCCTATTCCATATTTTTCATGAAATTCAGTCATTATTGTCCCAAATTCTTCCTTTCTTAGGCATCTCAAATAAACCCCGTCATGATTTCTCTTGTACAAAACAATTCCCTTCATCATAAAACTGCCACTCTTTAAACAAAGTGCTCTCTTTTGTACTGCATTAAGGTGTTCAAGACATTGCTGGTTAAACAGGTAGTAGATAATTTCATCATACCAATCTCTTGGAGACACCTCTTGGAGGTGATATTTTTGAGCTGTGAGATCAGGGCCCATCTCATCCATTGTTTGTGTTAGTCCTTTCCCTCTCATCAATTTCATGGGCCATATCTCAATATCATACTCCTGCAACATGGTCACCCACTTGGCTCTACGTTCTCCCAATTCATTTTGCATCAACAACAGCTTCACAACAGGATCAAGGACTATGGAAAAGACCTTATTTCTCAGTATATAGTGTCTGAACTTCTTCATAGTTCAGACCAAGGCATAAGCTTTCTTTTCCACATTGAGGTATCTTAGTTCTGCATCTTTCAGAGGAGCACTCATAAAAGCTATGGGATGTTCATTCCCTTGATCAAATTTTTGAGTTAGCATTCTAGCACAGGAGTGATCAGAAGCAAATGAGTATATGAAAAAGGGCTTGGCATAACCTGGACTTATTAGTACTAGAGCTTCAACAATAGCTCTCTTGATCTCTACAGATGCCTCCTTAGCTTTTGCACTCCATTCAACCTTTTCTTCCTGTTTCAACATGGCATTCAATGGTTTCACAATTTTTGCAAATCCAGTGATAAACTTTCTAACAAAGTTAATTTTCCCAAAGAATGATTTCATTTCCTTTTTTCTTGCAGGTGGCTAAATATTTAGTATAGCCTATACCCATTATGGATCAATGGAAATACCCTATTCTGAGATGACATGTCCTAATATATTTCCCTCAATGACTCCAAAGATGCATTTCTTCGAATTAAGTGATATGCCAAAATCTCTACACTTCTAGAATACTTTGAATAAATCTGCAATATGATCCCCTCTCCTCTTGGAAAATACTCTCAAGTCATCCATGTAGATTATTATGCACTTACCAATAATGTTCTTGAAAGAAATATCCATTTCTCTCTGGAATGCAGCTCCAACATTGATTAATCCAAAGGGAATTCTTTTGTAAGAAAAAGTTTCCCATTTTGTAGTAAAGGCAATTTTGTGTCTATCTTCATATTGGACCATAACCTGGTTGTACCTAGAGTACCCATCTAGAAAATAAATCATTTGATATCCGTTGACAATCTGAAGTACCTCATCAAGTGAAGGGACTAGATAGTTGTCCTTTTCGAATACCCTGTTGAGGTTTATGAAATCAACACACAGTCTCATTTCTCCATTTTTCTTCCTTACTATAACCAAGTTTGCAACCCATGTTGAGTGTCTTACTGGGAATATGATCCAAGATGAAATTAGCTTCTACACCTCTTTCTGAATGATGGGCTCTAGCAGAGCATTTATTGGCCTCTATCTTTGCTTGAATGGCTTAACTTTTGACTTCAAGGGAATAGTATGTGTAATGATTGAGGTATCATATGTCTTTAAGTCATCATAAATACATGCTATCACATCTTGATATGTGTGTAAGGCATCAATAATTCTTGTCCTTTCCTTTGGAGTACACACTTTACCAATGAATACATTCTTTGCATTTTATAGAGTTCCCACATTATATGTTTCACATTGATTACTGAGAGACTCCCTCTTCACTTGTTGTTAAAGATATTTTATCTTATCTAGATCAAAGATTCTCTCCAACTACACCATACCTCTTGGGATAGTTTTAGTTTTTAGGTTAATGACTCCTTCCAAGTCCATTTCAGCCTCTTCATGCTCTACCTCATCGATCACTTGAGAAGAAAACACATCACAACTAGTGATGAAAGAAAGAATATTCTTATCATCTTCAAATACATGAAAATTGGTGACATTGTTAGGAACTGAGGGTACTGGAATGAGTTCCACAGTAAACTTCTTCAAGCCTAAAAGTGATAAAGGTTGCAATGTACTAGCTGCTTGGGCCAAGGAATCAATAGTTTGATTCTTACCACGAGGGATCAACTGAATGTTGAAGGCATCAAATCCTTCAATGAGATCCCATACTTGATGTCTATAATTAGTCATCCTTCTATCATGACATGAGTATTGTTTTCTTACTTGTTTAACCACTAGCTGAGAATCTCCAAACACTTGCAAGATCCCAACTTATTTTCTTAGTGCCATTAATAATCCATGAACTAGAGCTTCATACTCAGCTACATTATTGGTGCACTAGAATTGGAGTCTATGAGTGAAAAAGTAGGTTTTACCTTTAGGGCTAATAAGCTCAAGTCCTACTCCTGCACCTTGCTTTGACCTGGATCCATCAAATCTCAATGTCCAACAACCATTAGCTCCTACTTTCCTCAAGCTAAGATTGTCCTTGCTAGTGCCTAGAGACTCTTCAGGAGGCCTTGGGCTCTTTCCCTCTAGATCACTTTGAATGCTTTGTATATCCAGCTTGATAACTGGGGTTGGATTAATACATCTGTGTATCTGCCCTACGACTGCTCAACACAGGCAACATTCAAGCTCAGAGTGAGGGGCATTGTGAACTCTACACCAATTAGGAAGAAGCAGTTCTTTGAAGTTCACATTTCAACCCAATTGAATTTGATCCTCGACACATTTCTGGATAAACTCTGGGAAATTATCTAGCAATATGAGTTGTCTATCTTCTTGATCATCAAGTTCCTTTGTTTGTTCAGGTAGTGCTCTATAACTACTGGATTCTAATGTGGACTCATCAGAGGAGCTTTGCAACATAAAAACCTCCTCTAAATCTAAAACAAGGGCGGCTAGGACATAGTTTCCCATGCTGACCTCTGACACCAATATCTCATTCAAATTATTCTAATTTTTAGTGATCACATACTTCATTCTGGGTTCTCACTCAATTCTGATTTGATTTGGGACTCCTTTCTAGGGAAGCAACATGTGAGAATGATCTATGGATGTATATCCATTTAGTTCCTTGGTGAAATCTCGACCCAAGATCAAGCCATAAGTATCAAGAATATTTTCCACCTGAATGTTAAGTGCTTGTTGCACTCTAGGGTCCAAAACAACTTGCATGGTGATCATGCTCAATTCTCCTACTATACTTACGTCTGTCTTATCCAATTGGGTGACCTTCTTCTGAGAAGCTGCAGGAGTAATACCGAGAGCCCTACAGATAGAAAAAGGCATAACATTTATAGATGCCCCTGAATCCAATAGATAATTGTGTAGATTCTTCCCAAAGATAGAATTAGAAATCAAAAAGGGAGGGGTTTCCATTTTTCCCTAGAACAAACTCAAATGAGTGTCACCTTATGCAACTTGGTTCTTATATTTTTATTTCCCTCTATCTCCAGCTAGTACTTGACTTAGACCTTTAGGTGCTTGTGAACTAGGAGGCCTGCCAACTGCCTCATTAATTGCTACTTCTTGTTATGTTGTGCTTAAATTGAAAGACCCTAGGACTACATTTCTGATTTCAGGAACCCTCAATAGCTCAAAAGCATAAAGAATCACCTTTACTTTCCTAAGTTCTTCAGTCACATATTCACCTAATTTTCCCACATTCATGTCAGTGTGGGTCTCCCTAGAATGACTGGTCTGCTTATGTTTTGCTGCATCTACATTGCTTCTTTTTGACATATCAGGTTGTCCTCCTTTTGCAGAGTACTATGTTGGCACCTGGGGGTAAGATGGATTATTACTGGCATATGGGTCTGGTGGAGTGGTAAAATTTTTTGGAGGAATAGATGTAGTAAATGGGCCTCCTACTTGTGGATTTTTGTTAGGACTATTCCTCAAGTCATACTTTCTTGTAGGTTGCTGAAACATTTGGAATTCTTCAACACCAGATTCTTCTTCATCCAATAGGCCATTGTCATTCTCAGTTTCCTCATTAAATAGCTGAAATATTTCATCTTCATTGAGAACTTGTTCTGCCTCCTTATTCTGGCTACTTGACTCCTCTTCTAGTTCATTCTCTTCATCCCTTGGGAAATGAGCATGATTCAACACCAGAATAGGGGAATCATAAGGATTTGAGGGTACCAATCCCAACTAGTGGAGTTGTTCTCAAATTCATATTGAAAGATGGAAGCAATAGTTTGAAATTTAGGAAAATCAAGCTCAAAGTGTTGACTTTTTTTGTGAAGTCTACACCACCCTGACAAAGAAACCTCTATTAGGTATACTCCACTCAGAGGTTTCTATTGATTGGAAGGTTGATCGAGTGGAGTGGGGACTCCTCCATCATGAGGTCTAGTATTCCATGGCCTATTCTACCTAGGTGGATGCCTCCTTTCAAATCCTTGTCCACCTTGTTGACCTCTATCAAAATTATGACTAGAACCTTGTCCTCTATCAAAATTCTGATTTATGTCAGAGTGGTGCCCTCTATCAAAGTTTTGACCTCGTGCAACATCTTGGTTCTCCCTACTATAATTAGATTACATGCTCTTCTGAGTAGCTTGGAGTGTGTGATTCTGGTTCCTCAAATAGGTAACCTCCATATTTTTTTTTTACTTGCTCAGTTAGCTCATCCAACCTTTCCTTATCAGGACTATTGTAAGGCATTGAACTTACATTGTTTGGAGGGTATCCTGAAACTCTTCTAGAACCAACAGACTGATTCAAAACTTTTGAGTTCTACAAATATGTAGGAAAAATAGCCTATTGTTGTGAGTGAAGGGGTTGATTAGCATTTTGATGAGGATAACTATTGGATGACCTGGGTGAGGGACCAAAGGAAAATGTGGAATGGGATTTCATAATGGGAGTGTGATTAGTTAGAGCTTGGTTGAGAGCTTGGACTTGGCCAGGGTGAGTAGCAGGTCCCAGAGATGGCAAGGGTCCTAACAAGTGTTGCCTTAGATCAGTGCTGACCTTAACAACCTCTATATATGCAGTGAGCAAGGTAGTTGAGGGATTAGTTATCCACTTAAGGAAGGTGGATGTAAGGCTATCAAGGGCCTCAAAGTAAACCTCTAGGGTAGTGAAACCATCTACATCATAAGATGCTTGAAGTCTAGAGTATGCACGGTGGAACCTATTGTTGAATGATCCTATAGGCTCATTAACATCCCTCTTAAATCTGGTAAACTACATGTAGAGCTCATTAGCACTAATGAGAATCTTAAACCTTTGCAGAAATACAGCCTCAAGTTCAACCCAATTATGAATGGATGCAATAGGTAGATGATTGTACCAGTAAAAATCCTCCTCTCCTAGAGAATATGGGAAAATTCTACATGCAACATCCTCATGATTAATCCATCTATCTCTCAGACAAGTCTGAAAAATCCTAATATGCTTCTTTGCTATTCTATTAAGGTCATTTGTGTGAAACTTAGAGAAAAAATGCTCAGGGTTCTTGGGCATAACATTTTAGTTATTGAATGACAGAGGTGATGGGTTATTTTCCAAGAAAGCCATTGGTGGAAGTGGAGGTGGTAAAGGATGATTGATGACTAGTTGGGGTTGTTGAATGGACCCAGCCTCAAAATCAGATGAAGAAGAGGTGGATGAGGGTGAGGATGATGGAAATGATGGGTCAGATGATGACTCCTCCCTTCTTTTGGTCCTTCTTGACCTAGTTGGAGGTGGAAATTCTTGAAACTCTTCTTCTTCTCCTAGTGTAGATATGGTTTTCCTTATGATCCTCTCATGAGAAGTGGTGTTTAGAAAACACTCCAGCTTGCTTATTCAAGCCCTCCTTCTAGCACTAATCCTATTGATGGTGTTTTCTGCACAACAACAACTTAGAATATTAGGTATCCTATCTCTCTTGAAAGGTTGATCTCTATGAATAAAGAGATAACCCCAAGGTCTCTCAGGTGTCAGGTCATGACCATGCAGTGAAACCACTTTAGAGATAAATGTGAAAATATTGGTAATCACAAAGGGACCTTACACAACAAATGTTGGAAGCTCTAAACCTATCAGATTTTATAACAGAATGATTCTCAAAGCCTAGTTCTAACCAAAGTTCAAAGAAATAACAAAAGATAAGGGTTTCAAAAATCCTAATATTAATATTTCTCATAAAATCAACAATACTAATGATGAAATACTTGGAACAGACCAATCCCTCAAAACTAATCTCTGCTCAACCTAGTTTATACCAGCAATCTTACAAAAATAGTGCAATCTTCTAAGGAATTAGAGATTTTTAGATCATGGGAATTTATTCAATAAAACTAGATATATGCCCATAATTGAACTAAGCACACAAGTATCTGGTACAAGTTGACTTTGTATAACAATCCCATAATAAAGAAGTTGCCCAAAGTATGAACCGGAGATCACCACAACACCCCAAATATCAAACCACAAATATCATTGAAATCATTTAACTCTAAATCTAAAATGCATTCAGATATTTCCAAGCAATTTCGAAGATAGAATAAGAACCATGCAAGACAAATAAATTCAAAGAAGGCACCAATAATGACATAATGTCTTCACTTGCATTGAGTCACCAGTAATAACAACAATTATGATATTCTATGTTATGACGCTTACTTGAAATAGGACTAACTCCTAATTCTCATTTTCTGCTCTACCTGCTAATGTACTTACAAGATCTAGTACAAATTTTGGTACAGACCAAACAAGCCTGTGAGTCACTCTTGCCATTAATGCCTCAAGTGTGTGAAGTAGAAGAATGGCCACATACAAGCGAGCTCAACCTGCCCTCGACCACAAAGTGTACCCAACTAAATCCCATGGATCCCACAACACCCTCAAAGAACACACACCCTTTACTCTTCGGCCTCAACAACACCAAATTGCTCGAACCAGCCTGCACTCAAAGATACACAATTAGTGACCAGTACAGCATGAGAATCCAAGTTAGTCCATCATGAAAAACATATTCAATCATGAAAGAAAGATCAAAACCGCCATTAGAATCCCCTTAAAATTTTGTTA
This sequence comes from Sequoiadendron giganteum, assembly GCA_007115665.2. NCBI lineage: Eukaryota > Viridiplantae > Streptophyta > Pinopsida > Cupressales > Cupressaceae > Sequoiadendron > Sequoiadendron giganteum. Next base: position 742,234,631 of record CM021101.1, on the reverse strand, counting down.
AAACGTCCTTTCTCAAAGTTCAGGATTTTCACCCCTTTGCAGAATTTAGGTCAGGAAGGAATTTCAAGGAATTCGAAGCCAGATGGATTTTAACGAGGGACGCACATAAATTACTAGAAGGTCGATCACTCATCATTCATAACTCAAGAAATTCCTGCACCTATCATTAAATCATCCAAATTCATCATGCAATGTAGAACCATAAAAAACTACACCATGAATCCTCTCAATCTTTGATAAATAACAAATTTTTGAGAAAATTTGACTAGGACAAAAATTGTCAAAACTAGAAATACTTAGCACATCTAGAAAAATGAAGCAGGGATGGCCTATCGGGCTTTTCCCAAGGAAAAATATTCTCTCGAAGTCACCATAATTCATGCACCACTGACCGAAAGTTTTGACCACCTAACTCCTCCAAAGTGACCAAAACCGCACTACTACGAGCCACTCAACCAATGATCGTGGTAATGCGATAAATAGTTGGACTATGGCCTAGACATTAAATCACTGAGGTAATGCGGTTAACCACAACACCGCAAGCCAAACACAAATCCTACGGTATGGTGGTGAACCACACAACCTTGGCAGGGCTCAGAGACACCAATGGCATCAAGGTAAACCGCACTACTGCACCACTGACCAAAGACTCCCTCAATAAGGCGGTACTACCACCCAACCACAACCCAGATGCAAAGCCCTCGTGGTAATGAGGTATGACTGCGCTACCGCACCAAATGAACCAACCCCTTGCTACTGCAACATCGATCACAAACCCTAGTGGTAAGGTGGTACTACCACCCAACTGCGACCTGACACAAGGACACCTGCGACACCGAGGTAAACGGCCTAGAGGCACAACCCGGGAAAACAAAGGAAAAAGGGAAAAGTAAGAGAAAATCGGGGAAGACGAAAATCCGAAAAGCACCAAAATCTCTGAAATTAATGTAGAGGTAGCCAAAAAAACTACAAACTGGGAAAACAAAGGAGCAAAGGAAATTTCTAAGGAATCCAGGGAAGACAAAATTTTGTGAAGCATCAAAATTTTTTAGAACAGTGCAAAACCAATATAGGAAGGTTTTCAAGGCAACTGGGGAAATCTTCCAAGGAAGGAAAATCTTGAAAATAGGGAGAAACTCGAGATTGACCCAAAGACTCAAAATTTTCAAAGTGTTAGCTCAATAGGGGAAATTTACAAGCAAGATAGGCATCAAGGAACATCACAAAGTAGCACAAATCCAAGGACCAAAGGACCAAAAGCATGAAAGACCAAAATCTCAATATTTTCAAAAACAATCTCTAAAGGAAAGGCCACATAAAAGAGCCAGAAGACCAAGCAAAAGAGGGTCCCTACTTTTAGTGGGGCATGTGTACAAAACTACACAACCATATCCTTCAAGAACTCTCACATGAAGGAAACCAAGGAAAGTGCCTTACAGACCTGCAAACATGTAAGGAAGGTATCCCACAAGAAATCTCACAATAGGGAGATTGAGCAAAGGGGACTTCACAGAGTAAGGAATGGTGACATGTTTTACAATAGATAGAAAATTTTAGGAAGCAATTTCCTAGGCCAGTGAATGGACAGTCACATAGACCATCATTGAGTTGGAAGACTTTCAAAGGGGTCACTCGTGAACCCTTCAAAAGGAGGAGGGGTCCACTCCAGGGATGCGATGTTTAAAAAGTGAAGTCTATCCAAGCTACCCCCAAGCTAGATGCATGGATGTGAAGTAAGCCTAGTCGGGCTGCCCCTGAGCTAGATGCCAAAATGCAAAGGCATTCGAAGGGGTCCCTTGGGAACTTGATGTGAAAAGAAAGGGTCCAATCAAGGGACACGTTGTTTGAAAGCTGGTGTCTTCTTTCTCGAATTGATTCATCATCAAGGAATACTTTCAAAAGATGTTCACTTCATCAAGGAATTTGAAAGGAAGAATATGCCCCCACGTGAGGGGAATATCAAAGGTGTTCCTGCTTTAGAGGAAGGTTTCCAAGTCCTTTATTTATGAACCCATGATGAAGAAAACATGTTCCATTAGGGTTTCAAGTTGAAAATATAATTCTATCAAAGAAGTGTGTGAAGGATCTTGAGAAAATATTCGTTGGCCATGAATGCATTTTTTGAAGATCAAGGCAATGTAAAAGTGTCATTGTAACATAAGAGAGGGACAACTCAAGAAAAGAAGAGAGAAAGAAAAAGGAAAGAGAACACAAACAAAGGGCATAGGGGTAGCCTAATATTTTGAGGTTAGGACTACTCATAAGTATATATATAAGTATAATTAATAGTATATAAATGAATTATCATCAACCCTCTAATTTATCAGGCCATGTGAGGAATGCACAAAATGACAATGTAAACATAAAAAATTGGGTCAACGTGGAAGGGAGGCATAAAAGCCCCCAACACTTTCCATCGTCCCTAATTTACCGAAATTCAATCACAAACATGGAAGAATGATGCTACAAATAGAAGAAGGATTACAACACAAATGCCACACTTATATCCAAGCACCAACAGGGGTGACAAGGGTCATCTAGGCACACATAGCATGATCATGGGGGAATAACATCACAACACACACATATCTAATCTAAACATTAAGAAGGGGTCTCCCCCTAACACTAGTCAATCAAGAGGTCATCATCTTCCCACTCTAGATCATTGTAGGGGGAAGGATGATGAGCCTGTACTGGTGTAATGTTAAGAGGAGGAGCTTTCGACCCTCCCACAATAAGGGATAAGGAAGAAGAATATGTGAAGTCTCTGTCACTCAACTCTTGTGGGTCCAAGTTCAACGACCTAGTGAAGATCATTGACAAGGTTAGAACTTCATCCATTAGGTTAAACATGCACTTAATGGGACTTCCATGTTTTACCTCAATGGAGGGAGGGGTTTGCAGCCGAGGTTCACTGCTAGGCTCACCGAGAGATTCAGGAGCAGTAAAAAACTTGAGAGAGGCTGGGACTAGTTTTGTTACTAAGATGAAACAAGTTAGCATAGGACCTCCTTTCGAACAAGGCAGGATCCTCTTACATCTTTCATTGCTGGAGGGACCACTCTCTACCTTTTTCTTCATCGGAGGAAGCGAACTACCCACAAACAAATGAAGAAGGGCAGAGGGAGAGAAGTTAAGAACCATAGAAGATTCAACTGAAGTGTCAATCATATCTATGGGTTTTGAGAAAGGTAAGACATCTGAAATAGACGTTAGTAGAGGTGGCTCCACTGAAGAATTGATGAACACCTACTCCTTACAAGGCACATGTGCACTCGTAGCGGAAGCCAAAAGCGATACAAATTTGGTTTGGATAGACACAAAAGGGAAGAGGGAGGAGGACACGACAAGATGTCTTGATATAGGAGTAGTCGTCTCCTCTTCTTTCTTTTGTAAGTCAGCTTGCTCAACTAGAAGATCCTTTAGTTGGTGCTTTTACTCGTGTGCAAGGTTGTTCCTATGAATCTTCGAACCTAAAGCTAGAGGTTGCAAGGGAATGGAGGGTTCTTGCTCAACCATGGGAGTGTCCTCCATAGTTTTTCCTAGTGGAGGAATAGACTCTTGGATGGGAGCAAGGGGGATAGGTTTAGAAATGATAGGGGGAATTGACTCCAACACCTCAAAACCAAGCCTCTTCCCATTCATGATGTTTGGAGTAGGAGCAGTAGGAGGCCGTGGAGAAAATTATCTTTGTGAGCCTTTCTTTCTTCCATATAAATAGTACCAAGGTCCAAGAGGCCGATTAGGGAGATCCAATATCCTGGTCTTGGGTCTACACCAAGTAGGCACCATTGAGCTCAATGGGCATAAAAAAGGCTTATTCATCCAATACTCCTCCTAAGAAAGGGGGGTAGATGAGGTGGCTTGAGAAGGAGCAAGCTTCTCCTTTCCCTTTCGGGAGGAGGAGGTAGTTAGCTAGTCTACTACAAGCAGGGTCAACTTCGGCTGCCCCTTGCCCCCAGTCTTATACTTTACATAGATCTTAGAAAGTAGGTATGTTGTTGGAGGGAATGGACTAACCCAGGTGGACCAAAAGTGATCCAATGAATATCCCCCACGAGATACCACGGGATGGTATCTAGTGTCATGCACCACATGCACTACACCCTCATGAGAAAACTTAAGACACTTATGAATTATAGAGGTGATCCCATTCATGGAAGTTAACCAGGGTATACCTAACTTCACCTTGAATAGGTATGACTCAGGAATAACATCAAAAATTGTGTCTACATTCCTAGGTCCAACTAGGATCGACAACGTTATCGATCCATAGGGTTTAAGGGAAAGAACATCATGCATATGAATGACGGACTTTGTTTTTTCATATTCCTCCCTTTGTAGGGAGTTCAAGAATAGAGTCTCCTTCGTGATGACATTCACTCTACTCGCGGTGTCAACTAAGACCCTTGTCATAATTTTTCCATTGAGGCAACCAAGACTGTAGAGTATAGAAGGCTTATTATTTTATGTTACATCTTGCGAAGTGAATGATATATCCAATGAACTAGTTGAAAGATGAGGAGAGGGAGTAACAGTCACCATGTTAGCATAGGCCTTAGGCTGGGAAACAAAATCATAGAGATCAATAATCATGTTAGCAGAGTGTGACAAGAATGGTTCTGTGGATATCTACAATTCACTGTTAGCTTTCACCACTAATCTATTCATATTTTTCTTACTTCCATCGAGATGGATAGTACCATCCTCGATGCGATCCTGTATCTCATGATGCAGTCACATGCAACATTCAGTATCATGTTTGTTAACTCAATGTTATTGACAATAGGTATTTTATTCTTACCAACTAGGATATGGTTCTCTAACTAGTTCTCGATTTGAAAAGCTAACGATCTTATCATTAAACAACTCCTATAAAGTGGAGGAATAAGATTCTAATAACTTTGTGAAATTTTGGTCGCATCTGAGGTTATTGTTATCTACAATGGCTACTACATTCATGACGAATTTTCATTTCCTAGAGATTGATATAATAGACTTCCCTTCAAGATGAGAGCATGAGGAAGATCCCCCAAATAGAACTACCATCTGTTGTTACTCCTGTATGGCAGCGCACAAATGCATAAAAGAAGCGTATTTCATAAGGGAAAACTTCTCTTTCCAAGGCCTTTGTAAGTTCCCTATGAAAACTTTTTGCACATCGAAGTATGGTAATGGGTATGATATTTGTTAAAAGAGAACTTGATATCATGCTATAAAGTTAGTAATCTTCTCATTATCCCCTTGTTTACATTGAACAAGGTCAAAGAAGGTCATTTTAGGTCCGATGTTGGCTTGGAATTGTCATAGGAACTGGGTCACAAGTCGATTGAATGTAAAGATGAAATTTTTAGGCAAGGAATAGTACCATTTGAGTGTTGTATCCTTGAGGGATTGAGGGAACAGTTTTCCCATCAACACATCATGATGGAAGAAGTTTGTAAATAAGGCGTTAAAATCATATACATGTGTTTGTGGGTCCCCTTTGGCACCATATTTCTAAAGTTTAGGAATATCCATCCCTTGTAGGAAAGGAGTGTTTAGAATTGTTACCAACAATGGGTTATGTCAGAAGAAGGGATAGAATATAGGTTGGGCAGAAGCTTGGGAAAGTTATTCCATCTAGTTCTGCATCTTCCCCAAATTCTGAAGAAGCGTATTCAAAATCGGGTCAATAGAAGGCATAGGACCAGTGGAACTTCTACTTGATCAACCGCTAGAACTGCTAGCGTGACTACCATTGGAGCCACCACCAATGCCACCACTGCTAGTGTGACCTTTGCAGGAGCCACCACCACTTCCAAAGCCACTACCATGACCTCTATCAGAACCACTCCCACCAGTACCACCTGTGCCATCGAAGTTACTACTGTCGAATCCTTTCCAATTATCCTGCCAAATCACCCACCACTAGGGACATCAAAAGGGGGGAGATGGAAATCCAAAGGGTTCCTGTTCACTCTAAAAATTTTTGAACTTTCAGAAGCCATAGGGATACTGATAGAAGGGACCATGTCAGCCATGTATACAGATGTGGGAGGCATCGACACTCCTAACTAACTGTCATGTTCTTTAAAGGGGCCACCTCATATCATGCTACCATGGTTTGAAGGGGAACATACTTCAGCTAGACCAGTGAGACTAGCTAGGAGTTCTATGCCTATTTGATCTTTTCCTACCATTTAGTTTATTTTTCTAATAACTTTAGCAACCCTAGCCAGCTTCAAGTTTTTTCTACAAAAGCATCCAACCCTTTGCTCAGACTAGCGACATATTCAGAGGCAGTGTGGATGAATTCATTCTCATAAATGGAAGATGATGTAGGTGACATAGGATGGGTAGGGATGTGGTCAGTTTCATCAAATAATATAGACTCGCCCCATGACACCTACTCCAGCATGGAAACACCAACTGCAAAACCAGAGAAAACACCAGTAGTGAAACTAGAAGAGATGTTTGTCTTCTCCATCAAAAGGTGTCACAAAATTATCTTTACAATATACCCAAAGGTTATGGAATGGGTTGTGATGCTCATAAAATTTCACAACACACAAGAGGGTACGTGTAGGACCATGATGGGCCAAAAAGTGGCGACATGTAAGTGATATGATGGCCCATGTGGTTGATGAATTTTTTTTACCCAAAATTGATGAAACAAAAAGGGTTTTTAAAGGAGGTTCTTAGCTTTCCACCAATATAAATTATGCTTTACTTTGAATTTAATAAATCATTATTATTCATTTTCTATTTGAATTATGACTAAAGTCCTGATTGATAGGTTGATTGAAAAAAAACTATAGCTTTCAAATGGTATCACATTTTTAGAATCTGAAACATGTTTCACATTATATGCTTTGCATACTATAGGATTAAAAAAATGAATTTCATTAAGATTTGAAAAAGTTAAGGTGGTTAGACATATGATTCTTTATATTTTTTAAAACTTGTAATAAAAAAATCATAATTAATTATTTACCAGGAAAAAAATTACAAAAAAAAATGGATCACATCAAGACATGAGTCCTCTAACTATATCTAAAATCTTATAAAAAAATATTATCATTTTATTGTGGTTAGGCTTGTCAAACAAACACCTACTTTTTATTTTTCCCTGAAATTTAAGTACTACTGCATTGAAATTTCAAATTTTCATCAAATAGATTTAAAAAAAAAAAAACCTAGTACTTTAGAAACTGCATTCAATTTGATACAAATTCTATTCTTACATATTTTTTAAATAATACGGATAACTTATTCAAATTTTTACGTCAAGTTGCCTAACTCCGATTTTCTAAGTTTTCATTGCCACTTAAGGGAATTTTTTTTCCATGATGATCTTGCACATACCCAAGAGTATAATCGATAAAAGGGTTTAAGAGGAAAAACTCATAACACTGACAAATGGGTAGACATTGGTTCACATCGGGTTCACAAAAAAAGTAATAGAGGGGGACCAACCACTACAAGGCCCTTGGTCACAAAAGGTCATGAGCGGTATGGCTGCCCTAACTTACCTTAGTTAAAGGGAATGTTAGGATAGGCAGGATGAGAATAATGAGGACTATGAAGTCCCTCAACCACTTTGCAAACCCGAGAGCTGATAGGAGACTAGGCAAGTTAGTTTTTAGGGTCAACTCTATGTCTCAAATAGCTCTATATCAAAGGAGAAAAGTGCAGTTCTAGGATGAAAATGCGGTGCACTGGCATCTCTCATGTGCGTGGGCGTCCATACGGACAAAAAACCAGGGAGAGAATTTTGACCTCTCAAAAATGAACTATCAACCTAGTTAAGAGTTTCTAAAGGTGCATAATAGCACTGTGAAATATGAAACATAAAGACGAATGTGATGAAGCAAGTATGTTACTGTGAGGGTGACAATGATGATCTTGCACAATAGTTTTTTTTCCAGGTAGCTCCAAGATATCTCCACCTACACACAAAAAAGAGGGAAAATGTTGTGGGGCTATTTAGGGGTATGCCTCAGTCAGACCCCCATTTTGAAGTTTCCACCTCCATGAACAACCAAGTTTAGAACGATATAGAAATGATGTGATTGGGAAAGGAATACAAGAAAAGTACAAAAAACACTTCAAAACAGTAATTTGCCAACTCAACCAAGTAATAGAGAAGATGAGTTAGGATCTTACCACCTCTGCCCAAAGAACTCAAGGCAAGTGGGGGAGATAAATGAGAGGAACTCAAGCCTCTTCTACAATGGAGTTGTCCTACACTTGCTCTATTGAAGTGTTTGAGTGAAGAGATTGTTGCTATAGAGTGAAAAATGCTATTGTAATGCTTGAGGATGAATAAATGAATCGTGAAGATATTGTGTAAGTTTGGCGTAGCGATCTCATAAGCTTGAAAATAGATGAAGGAATGGTCAATATGAAGGAGATAGATGAAGAAACAATTGTAGTAGGCTTGGTTAGTCGAAGGGAGGCATTACAATTCAACTTCCAATAGGAACTATAATGTATCTACAGACTCCAGCGGCAAGAATTTGCCAAGGACATAAGAATGCCATGCGGATGCTTGCGTGCCATGTGGGTTTCCTTGACAGAAACTCCTCGAGTGACACTCAAAACAAGAACCAAGTGGGTGAAGAGTATTAGGATTATGTGGAATTAAGCCTCTGCCTTTGGTTTTCTAAAATAGAGATGGGTAAAAGGGGAATTTTCATTAGGGTTGCAAATTCATTCCTATATAATAATCATAGCTATTCATTATAGAAAGAAGTTTATGAATACTATTTATATATAAATATCTCTATACCAAAATGAAACTCCAATATGTCATTTGATATTGAAAAGGATTTTTATATATATTTTATTTCAGTTATCATCTACATTATATACACTATTTGATATGTGAAGAGAATATTTATCTTATCTTGTGAATGAGGAACAAATATATATATATATGTAAGGAAAGCAACTGTGAAATAGTGTTGAAACAAATAAACACATAATTTGTTTTGACATAAATGGGTTGGAGGAAGAATATGTAAGTGGGTATGTACAGGATCATGATGAGCCAAAAAGTGGCGATATGATGGGTATGTGGCTGATGACTTTTTTTGACCCAAAATTGATGAAATGAAAAGGGTTTTTAAAAGATATTCTCATATTTCCACCAATATAAATTATGCTTTACTTTGAGTTTAATAAATAATTATTATTCATTTTCTATTTGAATTACAAATAAAGTCTTGATTGATAGGCTAATTGAAAAAAATCTATAGCTTTTAAACGGTATCACTTTTTTTGAATCCAAAACATGTGTCACATTCTATTGCATACTATAGGATTAAAAAAATGAATTTCATGAAGTTTTGACCAAGTTAAGGTTGTCAGACATACGAGGTTTTTATTTTTTTTTAAAGTTGTAATAAAAAAATCACAATTAATTATTTAATTGAAAACAAATTATAAAAATATATGCATCACATCAGGACATGAGTCCTTTACTTATATCTAAAATCTTATAAAAAAAATTATCATTTTATTGTGGTTAGCGTGGTCAGACAAACACCTACTTCTTATTTTTTCCCTGAAATTGAAGTACTACTGCATTGAAATTTCAAATTTTCACCAAATAGATTTAAAAAAAAAAAAAAACCTAGTAGTTTAGAAACTAAATACAATTTGCTACAGATTCTATTCTTACATATTTTTGAAATAATATAGATAACTTATTCAAATTTTTATGTCAAGTTTCCTAACTCTAATTATTCTGAATTTTTTGCCACTTAAGGGCCTGTTTTTTTCATGATGATCCTGCACATACCCAAGTATAAATATTTATACATGTACTCAAACCCCTTTCTTGAGCACACCTGAGTAGAAAGGTTTAGGGCCTCATAGGGCACAACCTCTTGTTACAATAACATAAAAAAACATGCCTGTAAGTAAAGACAAAGATATTCATTAAATGTTGGAATCATTGGAATCTAGTCGGGTTAAGAAAGGGCCACACTCGTAGTAGTTCATGCCTTAGTATTTGGTCGATCCTTTGTGTGCCCGCTTGGAAACCTAAGAATAGCCACTATGGGGTTAAGTGAATTTGATGATGCTGAGACAAAAGCAAACAAAATATAAACAAGTAAATATAAGTAAATATTTGTAAGTTTTTTCCCCTTGTTAAACCTTAGCCACGTGATGTTTCTGATCTACATTGCTTATACTTGAATGAAGGCACCTCTATCCTACAAAAACTCATCCTCCCCTTGCAACTCATTCCTCGATATAGCACTAGCAGTAGCTTGAAGCTCTAGAAAGTGTTGCAACAGATGCTACGGGGCACCCAGGATCTCCTCTGCAAGCAATTCCGACACCCAGGGAAAGAAAGCAACATGTTCCAAGAAAAAAAAACTAGGTTTCATCTAACTCAATAGCAATTAGGTGAAACTTTTAGGGTTCCTTACTTCTGGTATTTTTCACCCTACTTGTATCGGCTACCCCAAATTTGATTTTCAATTTTTTACTCGACAATTTTTCACTCAACATTAAATATCTTTTTCATTTTTAATAAGTGATTTTTGAGGATGTCGTAGCCCTATCCAATTCCCTAACCTTGTCGCAGATTTCGTAAGTTTTGAAAATACATGAACGATCGACTTATCCGTAGCTTTTGAAATTCCAAGTCTTATCCAATGATGTGTCATGCATCAACCTATCAGATGTTCTTAAAACTTCAGAACTCTCGATAGATGGTTATGAGGTTCTATTTCTCAGCGACAGGAAGACCTAAGGGGAATACATGATTTTCAAAGTGTTAGCTCATTTAATGAATTGTACGACGCCTTTAATGAATGTCTTCTCAAATGATTTGAAATGACAACTTGAGGTTTAACGTAATCTTTTAAATCTTTTAAAAATACAGCTCTTAAATAAGGGGGTCAGTGAAATGGATTTAGTAATGGTTGGCATGTTTTTCTTGGAAAATAAATGATCACTTCCTGCTATCAACATTAAGTAAGCTTGCACATGAGGAAAGGTGATGACATTTTCAATTCTAGAGTTTTCTCAAGATGATACTTCCCAGTGGTATCATAGTGGGAAGATGAGCCTGTGCCCATCATACAACTAGATTTAAATTGGCCTGATGAAGAGCAATTTGACATCATTTCTTACTTGCATTCACTGGCATGGAAGGAGAAAACTAGCTACGTTGAATACAACCAGGTGATTTTTTATTTAGAAAAAGAAGAATGAACTAAATTTCATAATTTGGTTAGAGAAATGTAGTTATAATTGTATAGAGTCTTGACACCTCTAGTGGTTTAGCTGCATGCAAGAATTCTTCCTATGACACGTAATGATAATGTCTATTCTAAAATTGCTTCGGTTTCAGAAATGTTCTTGATTTTGGACCATTGTTTTGTAATGTAATGGTTTCGATGTGCCTATATATAGATCTATGAATTAATGAAAGGGGGGGAGGGCCGGTAGAGTAGTTTTCTTTTCATGCACTCTCATTATACAGGGAGATGAGTTTGTGAACTTGGGTTTTGACAATGAAGAAGTAAAGAAGATATTGTGAATCTTTGAATTTCTTAAGGTTTTCTTTAGATTGGAATGAACTATGTTTCTTGGTAGGTACTCTTCAATGTTATGTTCCTTTAATGGGTTGAGCATGTATTTAATCCTAGAACTTTGAATTTAGATTAAATCATCTTTTGAAAAGAATCTATTATTTTCACTTTCCCTAGGTATCATTCGTGACTATGATAAATGAAATTTGTGTCATTTTTCCGCATTCATTTTTATTCTGAAATCTCTTTTTTTCGCATCTACTATCATGGTTATGGGTAGGTGTCAGTGTACCTTTTCTACTTTTTGGTGAAAAGCATACCCCATTTTTTATTCATTACAAATCATTTAAAGGTAGTTGCACCTTGTAAAATAAGCAAAGAGCACTTGCAACTATCGTTGCAAGTGACTCAATTGTTGGCCAAGTTGTAATTTTTATGGGCTAGATAGTATTAATTGAAGTGGAGAGTCTGTCAACCAATAGAATTTTTGGTGACTCTACTAGGGATTAACTCATAAACATAATTTTTGTATGATGAGTTGCTTTATGGTTAATAACAATGGTTCTTCAAAATCATAATGCTCATGTTCTTCAGCCTAACATAGATTGGTTTCTCTTTGATCAAGAGGATATAGTTACTAGCCTCAGGTTTCTTGCTTGGAAATAGAGAATAACCAACTATCAATATCACAGAGTTAACGAAGTATTGGAAGAAGAGGAGGAACTCATAGATATTATTAGTGAAAATGAAATACACTTTGATAATTCTCAAGAAATTGTGTTTGTGGACAATAAACCACCTCCAGCTAGAATAGTAAGTGCTCGTCCCGTACAAGCTCCTAGAAATTAGGTAAATAATAGGAAAAACCCTCCTCAAAATCATTAATAAATAAAATTTTGTGACATTGTTGGCTTGTCAGTGTCTTGTTAAAACCTGGATTCTAAAAGGTATACTAGGAGTGATAAGAAAAAATGGGTTGTGGATAAAGATTTTGAGTTCTTAAAAAATGGTTGATTTTTCATATTTTCCACCTACCCAAAAAGTTAAGTCTATCAGTAGACCATCTTCTCCTCCTCCTCCTAAATCTAGTGTATCTAGGGTTCTAAAGATATCTTTTCAAGGTATTCTTTTGTGTGGCACTATCCTCCCTACACAAGTAAAATTTACTTTACTAATGGAACAACCAGTCCCATGGGGGGCCATCACAAGTCCTCTAACCTTTGGAGCCAGTGCACAACTCGATGACTTACCCAAAGGTTCGGGGAATATTATTACCCAAATTAAATGGAGATGAGAAAGTTTCTCCTGATGAGCATATGAAATCTTTCTTTTCTACCTCGTCCATTCTTGCAATACAACATGAAGATGTTTCTATGGGGCTCTTTGCAGAATCTTTGACACACATTGTTGTTGACTAGTTTTACTCTCTTCCCAATTGCTCTATCAACAATTAGGCTAGTCTAAGAACAAGGTTCGAGAATAGATTTAAGTCCATAAAAGATGATCAAGTCTTGGTTTCTCAATTAGGTTCAATGAAAAAGGAGGTTCATGAGTTAATGAGGGATTTTGTGGCCAAGTTTAATAAGTTATATAATAGGATTACATCAAATATGAGACCTGGTCCTAAATTGTTGAAAGCAATGTTCATTAACACTCTTCCACCAGATTGAGTCATTATTAAAAGGGAAGGTGTAACCGATACAGATGTTGCACAAGATAGAGTTGTATCCATAGAGGATGATCTGATTGTCTCTAGAAAATGGAAGAAATAATTGCAAACTGGTAGACCACCTCCAGTAAATTCTACTGATCCAGTCATTCAGAGATTGGACAATGACATAATAACTCTTAAGAGATAGATGCTAAAGGGTCCTTCAAAAATGCCCTATCAATATTTTATAAGGACTTATCAAGGAGTCCCTAACGAAACACTTTCATTGACTACTCTGAGTTAAAGGTTGGAAATTGAAGGTCCTTCTTATAGTAAGGGGAATCATTGTAATTTTCATTTAACTTTGGATCATGATGGAGCTACTTGTGTAGAGATGATTGGATTCATGCAAATTCTTACAACAAATGAACATATTGTGGAACCATATGTGGAGGAACCTAGATCATCCCATAATGTTGGCATGAACTTATTTGAGTTCGTATCATAGACATAATCTGGAGAGGATGTATATGTTAGAGTTGATGATCCTAATTGTGTTGTTTTCACTAGGGCACACCATGCCAAAGTTGATCAGGGTGGCTCATCTTCAGCCCCGAAGTACATTTTAACAAGGCAAAAAAAGAAAGAACAAACTATTCCCAACAATCTACAAGTTGAGGTACCATCTTCTTCATCTTCTATTACCATTCCTTCTAATTCATTGATATAGTGGAGTCCTACAAAAAAAATAAAAAATAATTCACAAGCTGAATACTTGAGACTCAATCCCTTAGAATTATTTAGGTTGGTGAAATATGTTAAACAAGAGCCTTCACCATCCCAATGTAATGCTAATTTTTTTGATGATAATGAAGCAAGCCTTGGGAATCAGATTTTCTCTGATACTGTAGATAAACCTTCAAGCTCACAAAACCCATTCATGAAACCAAAACCTTTCTACATATCATTATACATTGCTAGTTTTAGATTGAGTAACTGTATCATTGACTCTAGTGCTTCTGAAAATGTGATGCCTACTCAAATAGCTAAAGCCCTAGGTTTATCTTATACCTCCTCCCAAGGTAAATTTTATTCCATGGATGGATCTTGAGTTCCTATTATAGGTCAAATCAAGGATGCTCAAGTATCCCTATATGCTTTTTCCAAAAAGAGGTTGAAACTAACTATATTGGTTGTTGACACTCCTACAAGTTATGGTATACTTTTGAGCAGGAGTTTGTGTAAGGATTTAGAATGAAAAATCCAGATGGATTGGTCTCATGCCTTAATACCCTTGGATGGAAAGAAAATATGCTTGAATCCTGAACCCATGGCCAAGTTCACTATATTAAAGTTTGGTGATCCAAGAGAAGATATTTTGTTTGTTGAAACAGGACTAGGAATCTATATGTGCACTTATCACAATGATGAAAATTCAAATCATATAAGCTCTGATTTGGTAAATGAATTGTGGATGCTTGAATTTTATGGAAGTTGTGCTAATGTTGGGTTAGGTGTTGGAGTAGTTTTGATTTCACCTAATGGATATAAGTTCCCCTTTTCTTTCAAATTGGAATTTTCCAATACCAATAATACAACCGAGTATGAAGCTCTATTTCTTGGTCTAAGTGTAGCCAAATAAAAGTGTATCAAACAATTGAGGGTTGTAGGAGATAAAAATTAGTGGTGAAATAGGTGAGGAAGATATACACTATGAAAAATAGCCCGCTCAAGAATTATAGGAATAGAGTTTGGGATTGTATAAAATATTTTGACGCTTTTCCTATCGAATCTATTCCTAGGGAACAAAATGCTAGGGTTGAATCCCTAGCAGTCTCAACGTCCTTTCTTTTGTCGCACCCAAATTTCAAAGATGAGTCCTATAGAATCAAAATTATCTACAGACCTAGTGTTCCTAAAAATGTAAATTTTTTGCAAGTGTTCAATGATGATCAGTAGATTATTGAATTCTTGGAGAAAGCTGAAGCCTTTGCTCACATATATTTTGAGGGTAATGATGATAAAAGAAATGATGTTTTAGAAGATTGAATTGTTGCCTGATGGGAAAGAGACACGACTAGATGAACATAAAACTATCTTTATCCCAAATTGCTTCCTAAAAGGTTTAGACAATGACTTTCGATATGGTATTGTGGGAGAAGATGTCCATATTACAAAATTTTATTTGAGTACATTCACTTGTGACTCAGGAAACATTGAAAGAGGTATGAATTTGCCATCATTAGAATCTCTAGATAAAAAGGTTGAGGGAAAGGAAATATTAGAAAAAGAAATTCCTGCATTAGAAAATAGTTTGATTGAATTAGCGGAAGGCATAAATAATTTATATTCTCGTTATATAAGGGTATGAGTCTGTGAACTCGGGTTTTGACAATGAAAAAGTAAAGAAGATATTGTGAATCTTTGAATTTATTAATGTTTTCTTTAGGTTTCAATGAACTGTTTTTCTTGTTAGTTACTCTTCAATTTTATGTTCCTTTAATAGGTTGAGCATGTATTTAATTCTGGAACTTTTAATTTAGGTTAAATCATCTTTTGAAAAGAATATGCCATTTTCACTTTCCCTAGGTATCATTTGTGACTATGATAAGTGAACTTTGTGTCATTTGTCTACATTCATTTTTATTTTGAAATCTCTTTTTCACATCTACTATTATGGTTATGGGTAGGTGTCAGTGTACCTTGGTGAAAAGCACACCTCATATTTTATTAATTAAAAATCATTCTAAGGTAGTTGTGCCTCATAAAATAAGCAAAGAGAACTTGCAACTATCATTGCAAGTGACTCAACTATTGGCCAGGTTGTCATTTGTGTGCGCTAGAGAGTATTAATTCAAGTGAAAAATCTGTCAAGCAACAGATTTTTTTGGTGACTCTACTGGGAATTGACTCAGAAAAATAGTTTTTGTATGATGAGTTGCTCTATGGTTAATAAAAATGGTTCTTCAAAAGTGTAATGCTCCTATTCTTAAGCCTAACATAGATTGGTTTCTTGGTGATCAAGAGGATATAGTTAGTGGCCTTAGGTTGCTTGCTTGGCAACAAAGAAGAACCAACTATCAATATCACAGAGTGAACAAAGTATTGGAAAAAGAGGAGGAACTAGGAGATATTATTAGAGAAAATTCAATGCGCTTTGAGAATGCTTAGGAAATTGTGTTTTTAGAAAATAACCTACCTCTAGCTAGAATAGTAAGAGCTCCTCCCATACATGCTCCTAGAAATCAGGTGAATAATAGGAAAAACCCTCCTCAAAATCATTAATAAATAAAATTTGGTGACTTCATTGGCCTATCAGTGTCTTGTTAAAACCTCATTTCTAAAAGGTATACTAGGAGTGATAAGAAAAAAGGGGTTGTGGATAAATATTTTGAGTTCTAAGAAATCATTGATTTTTCATATTTTCCACCTACTTCAAAAGTTGTCTATTAGTAGACCGTATTCTCCTCTTCCTCCTAAACCTAGTGTATCTGGGGTTCCAAAGATATCTTGTCAAGGTCTTCTTTTGTGTGGAACTATCCTCCCTACACAAGTAAACTTTCCTTTAGTAATGGCACAACTAGTCCTATGGGGGGCTATCATAGGTCCTCTAACCTTTGGAAGTAGTGCACAACTCCATGACTTACCCAAAGGTTTGGAGAAGATTATACCCAAATTCAGTGGAGATGGGAAAGTTTCTCTTGATGAGCATATGAAAGCTTTCTTTGCTTCCTCTTCCATTCTTGGAAACAACATGGAGATGTTGCTATGAGGATCTTTGTAGAATTTTCGATAGACACTATTGTTGACTAGTTTTATTCCCTTCTGAATGGCTCTATCAACAATTGGGCTACCCTAAGAACAAGTTTTGAGAATAGATTTAAGTCCGCAGAAGATGATCAATTCCTAGTTTCTCAATTAGGTTCAATGAAAAAGGAGGTTCATGAGTCAATGAGAGATTTTGTGGCTAATTTTAATAAGTTATATAATAGGATTACTGCAAACATGAGACCCGGTCCTGAATTGTTGAAAGCAATGTTCATTAACACTCTTCCACCATATGTGTCATTATTAAAAGGGAAGGTACAACCAATATAATTTTTGCACAAGATAGAGTTGTATCCATAAAGGATGATCTAATTGTCTATGGAAAATGGAAGAAAGAATTACAAACTGGTAGACCATATCTAGTAAATTCTACTAATCCAGTCATTCAGAGATTGGCTAGTGAAATAATCACTCTTAAGAGACATATGCCAAAGGGTCCTTCACAAACACCCTATCAAGATGTTCCCAGGAGTTATGAAGGAGTCACCAACAAAAAACTCTCATTGACTGCTCTAAATCAAAGGTTGGCAATTGAAGGTCCTTCTTCTTCCAGTAATGGGAATCATTGTATTTTTCATTTAACTTTGGATCATGATGGAGCTATTTGTTCGGAGATGATTAGATGCATGCCAATGCTTACAAAAAATGAACATACTATGGAACCATATGTGGAGGAACCTAGCTCATCCCATAATGCTGGCATGAACTTCTTTGAGTTTGTATTAGAGACGGAATCTAGAGAGGATGTATATGTTAGAGTTGATGATCCTAAGTGTGTTGTTTTCACTAGGGAACAACATGCCAAAGCTGATCAAGGTGGCTCATCTTCAACCCCAAAGTAAATTTTAACACGGGAGAAAAAGAAAGAAAAAATTGTTCCCAATAGTGTACAAGTTGAGGTACCATCTTCTCCATCTTTTGTTACCATTCCTTCTAATTCATTTGATATAGTGGAGTCGTGCAAAAATACCAAAATTCAAATTTCATAAGATGAATACTTGATACTCAATTCCTTAGAATTAGATAGGTTGGTAAAACATGTTACACAAGAGCCTTCACCATCCCAATGTAATACTCAAATTTATAATGATAATGAAGCCAGCCTTGGGAATCATATTTTCTCTAATATTCTAGATAAGCCTTCAAGCTTACAAAACCAATTCATGAAACTAGAACCTTTCTTAATATCATTATACATTGTTGGTTTTAGATTGAGTAATTGTATGATTGAATCTGGAGCTTCTTAAACTATGATGCCTTCTCAAATAACTAAATCCCGAGGTTTATCTTATACCTCCTCCCAAGGTAAATTTTATTCCATGGATGGATCTCCATTTCCTATTATAGGTCAAATCAAGGATGCTCAAGTAGCCCTATCTGCTTTTCTGAAAAAGAGGTTGAAATTGACTATATTGGTTGATGACATTCCTAAAACTTATGGTATGCTATTGAGTAGGCATTTATGTAAGGATTTGAGTGGAGAAATAAAGATGGATTGGTCTCATGCATTGATACCCTTAGATGGAAAGAAAATACACCTAAATCTTGAACCCAAGGTTGGCCAAGTTCACTGTCTTAAAGTTTGGTGATCTCAGAGAAAATATTATGTTTGTTGAAACAGGACCAGTAACCTATATGTGCAATTCTCAAAAAGAGGAAAGTTCAAATCCTAGTAGCCTCGTGGATGCTTGAATTTGATGGAAGTTGTGCTAATTTCGGGTCAGGTGTTGGAGTAGTTTAGATTTCGTCTAATGGATATAATTTCCCCTTTGCTTTCAAATTGGATTTTTTCAATACCAATAATACAACTGAGTATTAAGATCTATTGCTTGGTCTAAGTGTATCCAAAGAAAAGGGTGGGTATGTGCAGGATCATCATGGAAAAAATAGGCCCTTAAGTGGCAATAAAAAGACAAAAAATCAGAGTTAGACAACTTGACGTAAAAATTTGAATAAGTTCTCTATATTATTTTAAAAAAATGTAAAAATAGAATCTGTAGAAAATTGAATGTAGTTTCTAAACTACTAGACCTTTATTTTTTTAAAATAAATCTATTTGGTGAAAATTTGAAATTTCAATGCAGTAGTATTTAAATTTCAGGGTAAAAATAAGAAGTAGGTGTCTGTCTAACCACCCTAACCACAATAAAATGATAATATCTTTTTATAATATTTTAGATATAAGTAGAGGACTCATGTCCTGATGTGATGCATATTTTTGTATAATTTTTTTCCAAGTAAATAATTAATTATGAATTTTTTATTACAAATTTTAAAAAATATAAAAGCTCGTCTGTCTAACCACCTTAACTTGGTAAAAAATTCATGAAATTCATTTTTTTTTTTAATCTTATAGTATGTGAAGCATAGAATGTGACGCATGTTTCAGATTCAAAAAATGTGATACCGTTTGAAAGTTATAGATGTTTTTTAATCAGCCTATCAATTAGGACTTTATTCATAATTATAATAGAAAATGATTAATAATTATTTATTAAATTCAAAGTAAAGCATAATTTATATTGGTGGAAGGCTGAGAATCTCCTCCAAAAACTCTTTTCGTTTCATCAATTTTGGGTAAGAAAAAATTCGTTAGCCACATGGGCCATCATATGGCTTACATATCGCCACTTTTTGGCCCATCATGATCTTGCACATACGCGGGTATCAAACAATTGAGGGTTGTAGGAAACATAGAATTAGTTGTGAAGGAGGTGAGGAAGATATGTACACTGTGAAAAATAGCCGGCTCAAGCATTATAGGAACAATGTTTGGGATTGTATAGAATATTTTGATGCTTTTTCTATAGAGTCTATTCCTAGGGAACAAAATGCTATGGATGACTCCTTGGCAGTCTCAGCGTCCTTGATTTTTCCGCACCCAAATTTCAAAGATGAGTCCTATAGAATCAAAATTTTGTACAGACCTAGTGTTCCTTACAATGTAAGTCATTGACAATTATTCAATATTGATCAACTAATTATTGAATTCTTGGAGAAATTTGAAGCCTTTTCTCACATCTATTTTGAGGGTAGTGATGATAAAAGTAATGGATTTTTAGAAAATGGCATTGGTTCCCCTGATGGGAAAGAGACACAGCCAGACGAACATAAAACTATCTTTATCCCAAATTGGTTCCTAAAAGGTTTAGACAATGACTTTCGATGTGGTATTGTGGGAGAAGATGTCCATATTAAAGAAGTTGATGCGAATACATTCACTTGTGACTCTGGTAACATTGAAAGAGGTATGAATGTACCAACATTAGAATCTCTAGATAAAAAGGTCGAGGGAAAGGAAATATTAGAAAAATAAATGCATGCATTAGAAAGTAGTTTGATTGAATCAGTTGAAGACATAAATAATTTATATTCTAAACCCACTTACTTTGCCAATGAAGAATTTTTCTATAAAAAAGGAAAAAAAATAATTCCTATCAAATTTGATCCTATGCTTTTAAAATATAATGCCCAAGGGTCACAATTAGCAGCATGTGCAGATTCTGTTTCAGGTGACAAGTTGAAGGAAAAATCTTTGACTTTCGATGCTCCTGTTGTATGTCCAAATTAATTCATGGTTAATGTTGCATGCATTGAAAAATAATGTCAAAGCAACGATGAGAATAGGGAAAAATTGGGAAGATCCTAAAAATAAGACTACTTGGGGAAAATTCAACGCACTATACTTGCTGATAGAATTTTGTGAAGAATCAAAGGTTAGAAACAATCCTCTTTTTGAACTATATGATCCTTAATCAACTGATGAAAACTTGTTTTCTTCTCCTAAAAAAGATGAGCAAAGAAAATATATTTTTGAGAATAGTTCTAAAAATGATTGTTTTGAAATTATGTTACAAAGAGAGAGGCATTGCTTGGATACTAAACCTACTATTGATTGTTGTAAACAAATGGATAATGGTCATAGTGTTGGCATTTCGGATCGATACTTAAAAGTTTCTCTTGGTGGGGCTTTCCTTGAAAATGACAGTATTTATGCTTCTCCAACTGGTGGAAATGTGAATGTCAAATCAATGCTCAAAGAAGACAAGCTTTCTAAATTGATGGATGAAGAAAATGATGAAATTTCTTGAGTAAGTTATGATTTGGTGTTTGATAGTACTATTAACAATGATTTGGGTCAAGTACAATCTTACTCAAACCAAGGCATACAATATGATTTCTTTCAAGAAGATAGTTTGATTTATCTGAAATAGATTGTGGAGGTGGCTTTCAAAATGCCACTGAGATATATGATGAAAAATAGAATTTTGGTTGTGAGTTTATATACAAGGACGACATGTATATGGTAAGTTTCCATTTGGCCTACGTGTTATTTCTATGTTAGCAAGTGCTTCACAGGAGCACACTTCTTTCCTGTAGTGGGTCATATTTTTCCCAACCTATAAATGGCTTCACTTGAGCAATGGTAGACATCCTTGATGTAGGGTCCTTATGACCATGTACATAATAGGAGTTTTTGGTCTACTTGTAGTGTAGTTTCCTTTCTTATTTTTCCTTGTTTTGTGTTTTCTCTGGCTCCTTGTTTTCCCCTGCTATCTCTTTTGACTCCTTACCCAATGGACTTGAACTGGTTTGCCCCAATGATTTTGGAGTTCTCTACATTTATTTTTACAAAATATAGTCCCCAATCAGAGCCAACGTTACTCGACAATTTTTCACTCAACATTAAATATTTTTTTCCTCTTTAATAAGTGAGTTTTGAGGATTTCATGACCTTACCCAATTCTCTAACCTTGTCACAGAGTTCGTAAGTTTTTAAACTACCCAACTGAGTGACTTATCCATAGCTTTTGCAATTTCAAGTCTTATGAAATGATGTCTCATGCGTCGGCCTATCCGAGGTTCTTAAAACTTCAGAACTCCCGATAGATGGTTATGAGGTTATGTTTCTCAGCAATGGGGAGACCCAAGCAAAATGCATGATTTTTGAAATGTCAGCTCATTTAATGAATCGTGTGACACCTTTAAGGAATGTCTTCTCAAATGCTTTGAAATGCTAAGTTGAGGTTTAACGTAGTCTTTTAAATCTTCTGAAAAGACAACTCTTAAAGAAGGGGGTTAGTGAAATGGATTTAGTAATGGATTGGCACATTTTTCTTGGAAAATAATTGATCACTCCTTGCTGCCAACATTAAGTAAGCCCTGCACATGAGGAAAGGTGATGACATTTTCAATTCCAGAGTTTTCTCAAGATGGTACTTCCTGGTGATATTAGAGAGTGGGAAGATGAGCCTATGCCCATCATACAACCAAGTTTAAATTTTCCTAATGAAGAGAAACTTGATATAATTTATGAGTTCTGTTTGCTGGCATGGAAGGAGAAAATCAGCTACGCCGAATACAACAGAGTGATTTTTGTTTAAAAAAAAGAAGAAGAACGAGTCAAATTTCATAATTTACTTATGTAAATGCCATTAGAACTGTATAGAGTTCTAGAACCTCTGATGATTTAGCTGCATGCAAGAAGTCTTATTGTGACATGTAATGATAACGTCTATTATGAAATTATTTTTTTTCAGCATTTTTCTTGATTTCGAATTGTTGTTTTGTAATGTAATGATTTCAATGTGCCTATACACAAACCTATGATTTACTGAAATGAGGGAGGGGTGACAGAGTAATTTTCTTTTCATGCACTCTCATTATACAGGGAGATGATTCTATGAACTCAGGTTAAATTGACAATGAAGAAATAAATAAGATATTGTGAATCTTTGAATTTCTTAATGTTTTCTTTAGATTGCAATGAACTATGTTTCTTGGTAGTTACTCTTCAATGTTATGTTACTTTAATGGGTTGAGCATGTATTTAATTCTGGAACTTTAAATTTAGATTAAATCATCTTTTGAGAAGAATCTGTTGTTTTTGCTTTCCCTAGGCACCATTCATGACTATGATAAGTGAAATTTGTGTCATTTTTTTGAATTCATTTTTATTTTGAAATCTCTTTTTTCACATATACTATCATGGTTATGGGTAGGTGTCAGTGTAACCTTTTCTACTTTTTGATGAAAAGAATACCCCATTTTTTATTCATTACAAATCATTCGAAGGTAGTTGCGCCTTGTAAAATAAGAAAAGAGGACTTGCAACTATCGTTAGTTGCAAGTGACTCAACTATTGGCCAGGTTGTCATTCGTGTGGGCCAAGGAGTATTAATTGAAGTGAAAAATCTATCAACCAACACAATTGAAGTTTGAAACTAAATTAAATAATACATTTGACTAAGTAGGCTAGAGGATGACGTAATGCTAAAACCTTAAGGTGCTCATTATTAGGATCTAGGTCAAAATTTTTAGTTTAATAAACATACTTTAAAACTCTCATCGAGACCTTATTTGAATTTGTATCTCGCCAAACTGACAGAGTGAAAGGTCAATACCTATGAAGGAGAGTTTAGAGGAAGTCTAAACCAACAACAACGAGAAAGAATTAAAAAAAAACATCAAAATAATGGTGAAAAATGTTGAACAACTGAGTTTCATCAAATTGGCTTACATTGCTACAGATGAAATTAAATGCCCATCACTTTCCTCATATATTCACGTGAGTTATTCGAGCATTGGTTGACTGATATTGTTAATATTTAATATTATTGAGCTTGCATTTATCGTCGGGGAGAAGCTAACTCATAGAAAAAATTCACCTATGTATGAAACATGGTAATATAACATCCCCATCCCATCCCACGCGTTCGACAAAGAAACCACTACCGAAAAAACTAACAAAAAAATGTTGACGGAGACAGACTTGACGAAGATAGACAACAACCAGATGAAGGTGGATGGCTACAGACGTTTTAGTGATAGAATTTTTTTAAAAATGAGCGGTAATTTGAAATTTAAAAATTAAGCGGGAGGATTAAGCGAGCGGGAGTTTTAAAAACAATTCATTCCGCATTTTTGTAGGTTCAATGGGTGGGGAGAATGCAGAGGCTTCTACAACGAGTGTTTCGATGAATGTATGATGGGAAGGAATTTGAAGAACAAAATGTGACTCTTGATATGTCAAACTAGGATGCCAAGTCCTTCGTCGTCGTTCGTAGCTTGTAAGTACAAAATGGGTTATATAATTTCGTGGATGGCAGTGATTTTATGTTTGATGATCTTATGAACAGGCGGTAATTGTTTTGGTTTTTGATTCTTTAGGTTCATCTATTTCTAAGAGAAATGCCTGGGAGATTGATGTTTCAACTGGTGATGTCCCCTCTCAAATGGTTTCCACTTCAAGTGGTGGATTTTTTGTTGCTTTTGGTGGCTTGGGTGATGCTTGGTGACACTTGCACATATAGTTAACTATGTACTTTATAATCATCTTTAATTCATACTTTCCTTCCTTTGCTAGCTGACTTGTTTGTGCTACAGGGAAATACCTTCCTTATAATTTTAAGGATAGGCTATTTTATCCTTACGGGCTAGGACTGGAGACACAAGGAAGTTGTGCATGGTAGAAATATTGAATAAAAAAAGGATCGAGTCCTTCAGAGGTGTATGAGAGGAGGAAGCAATGCTTTCCATTGTTGGTTTAGTGTGGGAGATGTTTGCGCAGGATAGGAAGGCTGTTAATCTCGCCAACATCTTTGCATCCACTATTACTATGTGTGTGTGTTGAAGGAAAACACAAGTGTCAAATAAAAACCACTTCTATGTAATTGTTCTTTGTGAGGAATTCTTTTTTTGTTTGTTTTTCAATAATGTATACAATTTAAGCAATTTAAGTAGCATTATTTGTAGATCAAGAAGGCTATGAAATTATGAATTAATTTTTCATCATCACATTATCTATTGCAGATAGGATTGTAGAAGAGTCTATCACCAATGCTCTTCCTGCCAAACCCTGTAAAGCTACTATTAACTATTTTTGCCATTCCTCTTCCCTTAACTTGTAATTGTTTATCAGATTTCTTGTCTATGCTCTACACTGTACAATACATTGTTGTAAATATAGGTGAAATAGACATATCACAATATATTTCTTTAGATTTTCTAGTGAAATAGATATAGCTCCAAACTTGTATTTATGGGTAATTTAACATTCATACAAACACTATCTAATTTTATGTTGATGGTGTGGGCACGTTAGGGGAAACATACTCTACTGAAGAAGACATGGAAACACCTTGTTATTGTATATGGTGAAACTATTTTGTTCAAGATTTTTGCAAACCACCAGCTCATATCAACAAATACAGATAATTTCAACAAAATTTAGATTCACATTGAAGTGCCTAGATTCTTATGCTTTCCCTCTTATGCTCCTCCTACAATAGTTTTGGTGACACGTATAGTACATTGTTGGGTCACCTAGAGCACATTTAGGCTTATTTCATATTTGTAATAGTATTTCCATCATAACATTTAATGTTCAACAATTTAATTATTTCTTGTTGATGTAGAAAATCGGTCTCTAATTTAGCCAATAGTCGGCATTTTTTGGTGTTAGTTTGTTTAGAATGTTTTTATAATGGAATACTAGTCTTTTTTTAGCTAATAAAAAGTTGTGCTCATTCATTCTTGAATAGATTTTTCTCAATCTGAAAATCTCACTACAAACCTTGGTTGTTGATAGTCTGGTACTTGCATCAAAGGCGAAAATAGTCAGTCAACAATTTAGATTTAATGTAAAACACTATTGAAATCTTGTACAATATGAATAGTTCTAAGTTTCGTTTACACATTTAGGTTTTAATCTTAGTTAGATCTCATTTTAAAGACATATTTGTCTCTCAATCATCATTTTAACATATTAAAAGTTCTAAGATGAAGACTTTGTTTTGTAGCACCACATGTTATTTCTAAAGTAGAACAAGTTATTTACAAAGCATTAAAATACATCATAAATCATCATAGTTTGATTCTACATTAATGTGATTTGATTCTTCAAATCTAGCCATTGGCAAATAATGTTCCTTGTATAAAAACTGCCAAACAAGACATGATCGACCTATGCAACAAATATCCAAGCTTTATGCCAACATTTAGATATATATCCAATATTATTGGTCCCAAATATATTCATGGTTGTAATCTCATTTATTTTCATTGTATTGATCTTATTACTCACTTCATTCATCCCAAATGGGCCTATCTTCATATTTCATGTGAATAGAAAATTGCATCACCTTGCTAATTGGTACAATTGAAATTTATTTCTTGCACTCTATATAAATGTCATTGGTCATCACTTGAAGGTGTCTATTTTTTTAATCTCCATAAGATATATTTTGTTAATATTAACGAAGTTTTGTAGCACATTGTGAAGAGCATTATATTACTTATCAACTCAAAAGATTATAATTTATACACTGATTGTGTTTGTGATTAAATTGATGATTAAAAAATTTAAAGAAGAATAAACACTAGAGAATGCACTATTTATCAAAACAAGTTGTGGATGAAAAAGAAGAGGAAGATATACAATTTTAAAAGATACTAAAATCTATTCAAAAAAATTATAAGGGACCTAGATTTTTTATTGCTACTTATTTTGGTGATTTGATTTTGAAATAATTGAATGATTAGACAAATGATCTTAAAAAGTTTTTTGTTGTATGAGGAAATCTTAGATCCTAAGAGGCTAAGATTTATTACGATTAAATTGAAGTGATATATTGCAATATGGTGGAAATAAGTGTAAATGGAAAGAAATGGAGAGATGAGGATTATATAGAGAGAAATATAGAATAATTTTAAAGTTGAAGAGAAAACTTATAAATAATTGATCAGCACTTAGAATTGTTAATTTTTTTATAAAATTTGTGATAAAAGAATAAGAGTGATCAAATATACTGAAGATTTTTATAAGATGAGAATTGGCTTAGACATAGTGTAATAGCTGAAGAAAAGGTGTCTAGATAAAAAAGTGGATTAAGAGGAACTATTCAAGAACAATTGAGTATGGTAAGACAAATAATAATTAAAGAAACATACCAATTTACATTAAAAGAAGAAGATAAGTCAGAAAATATTTGAGAATATAAAATAGATACAAAATAATATTCCAAAGAGAAATACATTAAGATGGTTTTGGAAGACCTTATAAATAAGAAACTAAATAAATAAGTAGTAGTTCATAATGAAATAAAAGAATAGATTAATATTAGATAGATGGAGGAAGATATGGTAGATGTAGTGAAAAATCCTTCATATGATCTTATTTTAGATGTGGAATAAAAGAAAATATAGTATTTGAATGTTTCCAAAGAAAATAGAGTAGTGGTAGAAGACCTAAAGGTTTTACAAGAGTTACAATGCTTATGAATGGTCAAGCAGATGATAAATCACAATAAATAAATTAGACAGAGGTGAGCCATTGATCATCAAAATATTTTTGGTAAACAATGATGGTATGGATAAAGAACTAGTACAAGGGAGAAGTCTATTTAGAACTATATGTAAGATTAAATATAAGTGTTATAAATTCATCATAAACAATGGTAGTAAAGTTATTTTAGCATCAAAAGAGATGGTTGATAAGTAAAACTTGAAAAGGTTAGAATCTCCAAATATATATAAAATTTCATAATTATAGGAATAAAATAAGGTGCTAGTAAGTGGTCAATGTTTGTTAAAATTTAAGATTATCATGAGGAATTATTGCATCATGTTAAAGGATATATTATTGTTGGGAATCTTGGACATGGTAGTATGAGAATAAATTCATAGATTTTTATACAGAGAATACTTACACTACGATAAGATCAAAATCAAAAAGATAGATGCAGATATGTACCCCCAATATACAATAAGTGATATGGAAGGGTAGGAGGTCAAGATGTGGTAAGGTATCTTAAAATGGGATGGATTGACACATAATTAGGAAATTATTGGTCTATGGGGCTTGATAGGTAAATGATGGGGTTTGCATCTTAGATTTCTATACACATCTTTATGAAAATGTGGATATGGGGGGGCGGTATATGGTATATGGTATATGGTATGATAGAGGAGGGGGGATGGTGAAAATAGCTTGATCATGTTTCATAACACCTAGTGTTTTCCAAAATTCAATTATTGTAATGAAAACCTTTTCTTATTTAGAGAGTACGAATGTAATAAGGAACTTTCAAAAGTTGCCACAACTATTAATTAGAAAAAAATTTATGTTTCAATTTCCTCATATGATGGAAAAAATGCTCAAAATAATCGCAGGTTAGAAAACAAAGTGGGTTGCAAGTGATTTCATTTTGCTTATTCTAAGCTCAAGGGTGGAGAGCTTGGGGAGGATTTTAAGATGGGGGATACATAAATCTAATAAAATTTACATGAGGGGTGAATAATCAATTGGTTTGTTACATGTAGAGGGTTCTACAACAGTATGTGGATTGCAAGTTTCATAACACTCAGTGTTTTCCAACAGACAATTGTTGTAATGAAAACCTTTTCTTATTTAGAGAGTATGAATGTAATGAAAGGAACATTCAAAATTTACCACAACTATTACTTAGATAAAAAATTATGTTTTAATTTCCTCATATGATGGAAAACGAAATGCACAAAATAAGCATAGGTTTGAAAAACATAGTGTGAGTGATTGCATTTTGCTTGTTCTAAGCTCAAGGGTGGAGAGCTTGGGGAGGGGTTCCAGGTGGAGGATACATAAAACTAATCAAGTTGACCTTAGAGGTGACTAACCAATCGGGTGATTACATGTAGAGGGTTTTACAATAGTATGTGGGTTGCAAGTTTCATAAAACCCAATATTTTTTAACCCACAATTATTGTAATGAAAACATATTCTTATTTAGAGAGTATGAATGTAATGAAAGAAACCTTCAAAATTTACCACAAATGTTACTTAGAGTAAAAATTGTGTTTCAATTTCCTCATATGATGGAAAAATAAATGCACAAATAATTGTAGGTTCGAAAAACATAGTGGGTTGTGATTGATTGCATTCTTCTTGTTCTAAGCTCAAGGGTGGAGAGCTTGGGGAGGAGTTCCATGTGGGGGATAGATAAAACTAATCAAATTGACTTGAGAGGTGACTAACCAATTTGGTTGTTACGTGTAGAGGGTTTATGTGGGTTGTAGGTTTTATAACACCTAGTATTTTTCAACTTGTAATTATTGTAATGAGAATATTTTTTTATTTAGAGAGTCCAAATGTAATGTGGTTTGTTGACATTGAGCTGTACAAAATGAAGAAATGCCATTTTTACTATACCAAAGAGTTGTTCTAAAATTTGAAGGTGGACTTCATTATATTGTTTGTGTCTACAAAACAAAAAAAAATCTTAAGGAAATAATGGACAATGGACACTGTGTTTTCCAACACTTTAAATAATGTGAGCATTTTTTTGATCTAATCAGATGAAGAAAGTGAAATGTAATTTTTACTATACCAAAGATCTGTTCTAAAATTTGAAGGTGGACTTCATTACATTCTTGGTGTGTACGAAACAAAAAACGTTTCACCAGGAAACAATTGACAAGGGACAATGTGTTTTCCAACACTACAAATAATTTAAGCAATTTTTTGTTCCAATCATATGAAGAAAGTGAAATTTTATTTGTAGTGTAACCAAAGAGTTGTTCTAAAATTTGAAGGTGGACTACATTACATTCTTGGTGCATATGAAACAAAAACTTTTCATAAGAAAATAACTGATAGAGGACAATGTGTTTTCCAACACTGTAAATAATGTGAGTGTTTTTGTTCCAATTAGATGAAGACAATGAAATGTCATTTTTACTGTACCATAGAGTTGTTCTAAAATTTTAAGGTGGAATTCATTACATTCTTGGTGTGTATAAATCAAAAACTTTTCATAAGGAAATAATTGATAAGGGACAATGCGTTTTCCAACACTGTAAATAATGTGAGGATTTTTTTGTTCCAATCGAATGAAGAAAGTGAAATGTCATTTTTACTGTACCAAATATTTGTTCTAAATTTTTAAGGTGGACTTCATTACATTGTTGGTGTGTACAAATAAAATAAAATTCATAAGGAAATATATAACATGGGACAGTGTGTTTTCCAACACTACAATAATGTGATCATTTTTCATAAGGAAATAATTGACAGAGGATAGTGTGTTTTCCAACATTGGAAATAATGTGAGCATTTTTAATAAGGAAATAATTGACAAGGGAAAGTGTGTTTTCCAACACTACAAATAATGTGAGCATTTTTTTATTCCAATCAAATGAAGAAAGTGTAATGCTAGTTTTACTATACCAAATAGTTGTTCTAAAACTTTAAGGTGGACTTCATTCCATTGCTGGTGTGTACGAATAAAAAAAATTCATAAGGAAATATTTGATAAGGGACAGTGTGTTTTCCAACATTGCAATAATGTGAGCATCTTTCATAAGGAAATAATTGACAGAGGACAGTGTGTTTTCCAACACTAGAAATAATGTGAGCATTTTTCATAAGGAAATAATTGATAAGGGACAGTGTGTTTTCTAACATTGCAAATAATGTGAGCATTTTTTTGTTCCACTTAAATGAAGAAAGTGAAATGTCATTTTTACTATACCAAATAGTTGTTCAAAATTTTTAAGGTGGACTTCATTACATTGTTGGTGTGTACGAATCAAAAAATTTTCACAAGGAAATATCGGACAAAAGCCAGTGTGTTTTCCAACAATGCAAACAATGTGAGCATTTTTACTATATCAAGAGGTGGACTTCATTACATAACTGACAAGGGATAGTGTATTTTCCAACACTACAAATTGATAAGGAAATAAATGACAAGGGACAGTGTATTTTCCAACACTGAAAATAATGTGAGCATTTTTTTTTCCCTATTGGAAAACACACTATCCCTTGTTGGAATACACACTGTCCCCTGTTAGTTATTTCCAATGTTGGAAAACACACTGTCCCATGTTGGAAAACACATTGTGCCTTATTGGAAAACACACTGTCCCCTGTGAATTATTTCCAATGTTGGAAAACACGCTGTCCCTTGTTAGTTATTTCTAGACATCTTGCATTCTAATGATGTCCCATGTCCACTTTTCCTACACAAGAGACACTGTGTTTTCCAAAACTGCAAACAATGTGAGCATTTTTATTGTATCAAGAGGTGAAATTCTTTACATAACTGACAAGGGATAGTGTGTTTTTGAGCACTAGAAATTCATAAGGAAATAATTGACAAGGGACAATCCAACATTGCAAATATGTGAGAATTTTTTGTTCCCTGTTGAAAAACACACTGTCCCCTATGAATTATTTTCAATATTGGAAAACACACTATCCCTTGTTAGTTATTTCTAGACATCTTACATTCTAATGATGTCCCCTATCTACTTTTCCTACACAGGGGATAGTGTATTTTCCAACACTGCAAACAATGTGAGCATTTTTTTATTTCAATTATATCAAGAAAGTGAAAAACACATTGTCCCCTGTTAGTTATTTCCAATGTTGGAAAACCCATTGTCCCCTGTTAGTTGTTTCCAATGTTGGAAAGTGGAAAACACACTATCCCCTTAGTTAGTTCTAATGTTGGAAAACGCATTGTCCCCTATTAGTTATTTCTAGACATCTTATATTCTAATGATGTCCCCAATTCACTTTTCCTACATAGGGGATGGTGTGTTTTCCAACACTACAAACAATGTGACCATTTTTTTTTTCCAATCATATCAAGAAAAAGTGAAATGTCATTTTTACTCTAACCAAAGAGTTCTAAAATTTGAAGGTAGACTTCATTACACAATTGACAAGGGACAGTGTATTTTCCAACACTACAAATTCATAAGGAAATAATTGACAAGGGATAGTGTGTTATCTAACACTGCAAATAATGTGAGAATTGTTTTTTTCCCTATTGGAAAATACATCATCCCTTGTTGGAAAACACACTATCTCCTGTTGGAAAACACACTATCCCCTGTTAGCTATTTCCAATTTTGGAAAACACACTGTCCCCTGTTAATTATTTCCAATATTGGAAAACACACCGTCCCTTGTTGGAAAACACACTATCCCCTGTTAGTTATTTCCAATGTTGGAAAACACACTATCCCCTATTGGAAAGCACACTGTCCCCTGTTGGAAAGCACACTATACCTTGTTAGTTATTTCCAATGTTGGAAAACACATTGTCCCATGTTGGAAAATACACTATCTAGGGTGTTAGTTATTTCCAATGTTGAGGTAGGTAGAGAGAGGTAAGGTTGAAGGAATAGAGGGAGAGGTAGGTAGAGAGAGTGAGGAAAAGATGCAACACAAATTCTTCCTCATCTCCATTCTTACCTATTAACACCCCCTACTATTCATTGAAATGATCTTCTAACATTTTTTCATATCTTTTACTATAATCTTTAGATCAACCGCTCCCTCATCAACCCTTAAGATAGAAATATCCCTTTCTTGGATAGAGTTTTTAGTGTTTTGAATACTTTTATGTAGCTTTTTAGCCACTTTTTTCTCATCTTTGAGAGTGTCTTTACGATTAAAGAATGTAGATGTTTCTTTTAACAAGTTCTTTACAAGACTTGTCTACCTCTTTAGATAATCCTTTCATGTCTCCATCCAATTGGTTCTCTTTTTTTTTGCACTTAGAAATGATTTTTCCTTTTCCTTGTCATCTATTTCCAATTGTATTTGTTCCATGGAATTCTTAAGTTCAAGAATCTTTGAGTTCATTTGTTCAACTCCACTTATAGAATCATCTCTCACATTCTTGGATAGAAATATCCCTTTCTTGGATAGATTTTTCAATGTCTTGAATACTTTTATGTTGCTTTGTAGCCACTTTTTTCTCATCTTTGAGAGTGTCTTTACGATTAGAGAATGTAGATGTTTCTTTTAAAAAGTTATTTACAAGACTTTTACCTTTTTAGATAATCCTTTCATGTCTCCACCCAACTGATTCTCTTTTTTTTGCACTTAGATCTGATTTTTCCTTTTCCTTGTCATCTATTTCCAATTGTATTTGTTCCATGGAATTCTTAAGTTTAATAATCTTTGAGTTAATTTGTTCAACTCCACTTATAGCATCATCTCTCACATTCTTTACTTGCATAAATTTATATGCAATGGAAAACCTCTTAACTTTATCCACTTCTCATTGCCATTTTCCCATTGCACAAATTGCAAATGCACCTTCCTCAAATTCTCAAGAGTGGGAAGAATCTCTTAAGTCAATACACTATCTATCTCATTCATTTTGGATTACTTCTTCAGATTCCTTTTCCATTTCAACTTCTCAAGAGAAGGAAGAATCTCTTAAGTCAATGCATTATGTGTTATCATTCTTCCAAACCATTCATCACCATCCCCCTCCATTATACCAAATCAAAAAAATTATCCCTATCCCTATCCAAAAACATTATCCCTATCCCTCCTTAAAGCTATACATCCAATTTGGGTGCCTATGTTCCATAATCCACCATCACATCTCCCCCTCCTACTAAGTCTATTTTGGGTCCTTCTATCACTCCCACCCTACCACCCCTATCTCCCTCATTCCCTCTCTCCCTCACACACACCCTTACCTCTCTTCCTACACCTCCCTCTTTCCCTCTCTCTCCCTCCCTCCCTATCTCTATCTCCACTCACCCTCTCCCTCTCTACCTACCATTCCATTAATCCATCCCATCCCACCTCTCTACTTCTCTCTACCTACGGGTAAAAGCACAAACCCATGTCACACTTTCGACCTAATAAATAGTTTCGAGCGAACTAATTTCGGTTGGAAATGTTTCAGTCGAGTATGTTTCAGTCGAAACCATGTGGCATATATGTGGCACACATGGTTTCAGCCGAAACCAAAAAAATTAAATTTCTCCTTGCCAACTTTACAATCGACTTTCAATTTGGCTTATTATATGTGAAGGGGTTTCTATCGGAAATGTTTCGACCGAAACCCTTCCGATAGAAACCCTTTCAGTTGAAACTGTCTAGTTGGCATCCTAGTTGGCAGCCAACTCAAAATTTTTCAGAATTTTCTGAAACTTTCAACTTTAACTAAGTATTTCTCCTAGATAATAATTATTTTTTTGAAAAAAATAAAATACCCCTTTTTAGAGCTCAGAGTGAGGATCCAAATATATAATTTTTAAAATATTTTGATTGGTTTTAATATATGTTATTTTTAAAATAATGCAAGTAGGTTGTTAAAATTAAAAAAGAGGTTCATTAGAAATTAAAAACAATTAGTAAAACATATTAAAACTCTTTAAAACTTATATGGTCTAGTATAAGAGAGAGTATTCTTCAAAAGGGCATAATTTGTTTTTCCAAAATGATTACAAAATATGAAAATAGTTGACGGCTCGTGAAAACTATCAAATTCTGACATGTTTGACTTTAAAACATTATTACGATAAAAATATACATCAAAATTTTATTGTTTTTTTTTCATGCAGTAGATATTGAAGTTACCTATTTGGAGAAAAAAAAATTAGGGAGAAATTTATTTTTTTTCAATTTTTTTTCTTGGCAGCCCGTGAAGTCACTCTTTTCTAAAATTTTCAGCATTCCAAAATTTGTCCTTAAATTGAAAAAAACATAATGAAAACAACTTTTTTAATTTTTTAAAAAAT
Organism: Sequoiadendron giganteum; assembly: GCA_007115665.2. Classification (NCBI taxonomy): domain Eukaryota; kingdom Viridiplantae; phylum Streptophyta; class Pinopsida; order Cupressales; family Cupressaceae; genus Sequoiadendron; species Sequoiadendron giganteum. The sequence continues at coordinate 742,200,083 of CM021101.1, read as the reverse complement.
TATAGAAATAAACTTCATCAAAATTTCTAAATTTCATTAGTTTACACCATTTTTAAATTTAAAACATAAAGACCACTTTTATGTGGTCGAAGTTCAGAATTGTTTTTGTTGTTGGCCGATTCCTTTATAAAGTGTGACAGAGGTTTGTGCTTTTACCCCTACCTCTCCATGTCTCCCTTATTTCCTCTCTCTCCCTTTATCCCTCCCATGCTACCTTGCTAGACCTCTCCCTCCCCCCATTCCTATATACTTTTCTCTATCGCTCCTCTCTCACCATCCCTCCTAACCTTCCTTCATAGTACACACTTCACTTTGTACATGTTGCTTCATATAAGAAATTTTTCAATGTCAACAACAAACATTTTCTCATTATTCAAAAGAAGACCAAAGTGTGTGTTTCTTAATATAATAAATTGCTTCAAATAATTAGTAGGGATTTCATAGGGTATCCATCATAGTAGGTACTAGAATATGAAAGTAGAGAGAGCAACAAGAGATAGGGAAAGGAGAGAGGGAAGGGGAGAGATAAGTAGATAGAGAGGGGAAGTTGGGGAGGAGAGATAGGTAGAAAGAGAAGTGGGGTGGGATGTACTGAGGGGAAGGTAGGTAGAGAGAGAGAGGTTGACTAGAGATAGAGAGAGGGAGGGAGATAGGTAGAGCTTGATGTGTTTCTTATTTGAGTGCTTATGCATTTAAAATCATGCAAATCATGGACACATCAAGGGATTTCAATGGTATTGGAAAAAAAATCTATTTAGTTTTGAATATCATTTTTTTCTAACCTAGATGGTTTATTAATATGTCTAGTAATTAAATTAATTTGAGTTTATTAATATGGCTAGTAATTAAATTAATTTGAATACCATTTTTGTTCAATAATCTTTGAGTTCATTTGTTCAACTCCACTTATATAATAATCTCTCACTTTATTTTCTTCCACAATTTCATATGTAGTACAAAACCTCTTGACTTTATCCACTTTTGTATTGCCATTTTCCCATTGCACATACTACACTTTTATCCACTTTTGTGTGTGTTTGTGAGGGAGAGAGAGGGGGAAGGAGCGAGATAGGATGTGATAGGTGGGAGGGATAGAGGGAGGGAGAGAAAGAGGGAAGGAGTGAGATAGGAAGCTATAGGGTGGGAGGGATAGAAGAACCCAAAATGGACTTCGTAGGAGGGGGAGATGTGATGGTGGATTATGGGAAATAGGAACCAAAATATGTATAACATTAATGAATTGAGCCTTTGTCAATTATAGTGTAAATATGGACAACATTAATCATTTATAGTTTTATCAGTTTTATGTAGTAGTTAGTTCTATCAATCCAATAAAAAGTACTTTATTTGAGTTTTTTTTTAATTGAATTCATCTTCACCACAATCTCCTTATGTACCTTCTCTTGCACTATGTGGTAAATTTAAGTACTTGGAATTCCTATCTCACTCTCACATATATTATCATGAAGGATTTTTTAAATAACATGCACTAGAACCTTGTACCTAGCCTTTATGTTCTAGGGAGGTGAGAATTTCATGAAAGCATTTGTTGCATATATGAGATATGAGAGATGATGCTATAAGTGGAGTTGTACAAATGAAGTCAAACATAGAGGTAGGAATAGAAAGAGCCAAGGAGTTCCATGTTGAATACGAAGTATAATTTCAAGTATTGAGGGAGGTCAAGTATAAATGCATTTGTACTATCTTGTGGAGAATGGTTTATGTAAGGATCATAATGCAAAGGCTTAATATTTTGATGTGGTCCCTTATATCAAAGTTCTTTTGAATATAAAACCAAATTTGTCACCAACATAAAATATGTGAGGTTTTTGGTGAATTTTGCGTCACTCTCTATATTTAAATTATTATAATGTAATAATCTATTGAACCTATTGGTACATACACTTTATTCTCTAAAAAATTTAATGTTCCTTTTCAAAAAAAAAGTCATGAGTGTCTAATTCCATTGTCGATGGTCATCCATGGTAGGATGTGTCAATAAATGTCTTACATTAGAACCCAAGACATGTCTATAAATAAATACATCATGTAGAACTATGAATACCTAGAATGAAATAATGTTGTATGTAGAGGATTGTATCATCCTTAGTGTGTGGTTTCACAACATAGTTTACATGAAATTGATGTAAAATAATGTATTTGACCCTCTCCATTTGGTTTCTTATCTACAAATTAAAGCCTATAGACTAGTTCTTTACGTATTTAACATGGTCCACAATGTCTACAAAAGGTAAAAAAATATGGATCATAGTAATAAATAATGGATGTTGGTAAACCAAAATTGACCCAAATATGAGTGAAGAAAAGACACAAGACATTTATCATGGTGAGAATTTTATGCATGTGATATGATGGACATCATGGAGAACCCATCGACCATAATTCATATTTACTCATGTTGGTGATTTGTTGTAGGTAAATTATGTTCAAGAAATCCATGCTAATGGATTCTTATGGTTGTGTTAGAATTTCAAGAGTGGTGTAGTTTCCAAGCTTCCTATTTTTAGGGATGGATGATTTGATAAACCATTTGAATGTCATAAACAATTTTTCCAAGACCTATATTTGAAATTAGTTATGACTAGATCATAATAGAGGGAGGGAGAGAGTGAGGGAGAGAGAGAGAGGGGGGGAAGGAGGTAGATAGGAAGTGATAGGGTGGGAGGGATAAATGGGAGGAGGGAGATAGGGAGTAGTAGTGTGGGAGGGATGGGTATAGAGAGAGTTAGGGAGGGAGGAAAGGAGGGGTATGTTAAGAGAGGTTGTGGACGTGTGTGTGAGGGAGAGAGAGGGGTGGATGGAGATAAGAAGTGGTAGGGTGGGAGGGATAGAGGGAGAGAGAGAAAGAGGGAAGGAGGGAGATATTAATTGGTAGGGTGGTAGGGATAGAAGGACCCAAAATGGACTTAGTAGGAGGGAGAGATGTGATAGTGTATGGTCATGAAAAGGAAGATCATTGTCTTTGAGAGAGTAAGTATGTGTGATACATACAATTTTTCCCTATGTGGTAGCAAGGACACTCGATGCAAGGTCCAGGAAGGACAAGGTAAGATGATCAAAACTATTTGTATGAAGGCTCACCCAACAAATTTGGGATGTGATAAGATCCAAATCAAAAAGTTATAAGTAGGGATTATGCGATGAGGGTATGAGGTTATAGGATGGAGAAATGGATAATAAAAGATATGGAGAAGAAATTAGAAGATAATGAAAATGAGTACTAGGGGGTATTATTAGGTAAGAGTAGTAGAGATTAATAGAGCAAGGTTGCACTCCATTTTAAATCTATCTAAGGAGAAAGGTTATTTAAAGTGGAAGGTATTGTCTATTTTCTTTATGTTTATGTATATTACCTTCTTTCATTTTCTTGTCATTAGACTAGAAAAATGAATGAATATTTATTTTTATGGTAGTGATCCCCAAAATCAAATAAAATACCTTTGGTTCCTTGTGAAAATGTATGTAGATAAAAATAATATGGTTGAATAGGTACAAGTATTAATTCCATCCAAAATAAATCTTTTGTATTCAAGATTATTTGGATAATGGGATGAGAGAGGTATGCATAGAGAGAGTAGGAGAGAAGGAGGGAGGGAGGAAGGGAGGGAGGGATAATTGGAGGGGTACGTGGAGAGAGGTTGTGTGTGTGTGTGTGTGTGAGAGAGAGAGAGAGAGAGAGAAAGAGGTAGGACATGTAGGTATAGTGAGAGTGAGAAAGGGAAGTAGGGAGGGAGGGAGGGAAGGAGGGGTAGGTGGAGAGAGGTTGTGTGTGTGTGTGTGAGAGAGAGAGGAATAGTTAAGTTTTCATTAGAGAACTCAAGGTTTGGATACACTCCAAAAAATTGTCATATATCTTCACTCTTGACACTAACATTGACATGATGAAACATGCGAAAATAAGTCTAGGTTTAGGTACATATCCTATTTTTAGTATTAATTATAGTTTTAATTTACTTTAGCTCTAAATAGATCTACTTAAGTACCCCAATCCATAGATTTTCCACATGTCTATATAGCCCTTCAAAACAAACTTACTCATGATTTCCCAAAGTAATGGTTATTTCTAAATTCTTATACTGGTATTCCTTGTTGACTTAGTATTCCTTAAGCTTAGTAATTCTAAAAACACTTGAAAAGAAGTAAACCAAAGTGAATAATATAGACAATGTATTGACTTAAGAGATTCTTCCTACTCTTGAGAAGTTGAGGAAGGTGCATGTGTAGTATGTGCAATGGGAAAATGGCAATACATAACTAGAGAAATAGGTACCATAATGTATGAAATCAAAAAGGGATGTACTCTAAAAACACTTGATAAGAGAGGTAAGGTTGAAGGAATAGAGGGGATATAGGAAAAGTAGAGAGGGAAGGGGAGAGAGAAGTAGATAGAGGGGGTAAGTTGGGATTGAGGGAGACGTAGATAGGGAGGGAGAGAGAGGGAGGGAGGTAGTGAATAGTAAAGGTAAGGTTAGGTGGAATGAGAAAGAATTTAATTTTAAAAATTAACACAAAGTAATTTTAAGAAAGAGGGGTAGGTGGAAAGGGATTAGTTGCAGGTTTCATAACACACATTTTTTTCCAACCTATAATTTTACAAAATAATAAGAATGTAATGAAACACCTTTTGTTATTTACATAGTAGGAATGTAATGAAATTCACCTTCAAAATTTATAACAAGTCTTGGAGTAAACATTGTGTTTAAATTTCTTCATATGTTCGAAAAATAAATAACATTTCATAAGGAAATGATTGATAGGGGATAGTGTGTTTTCTAACACTAGAAATAATGTGAGTTTTTCCATAAGGAAATAATTGACAAGGGACAATGTGTTTTCCAACACTACAAATAATGTGAGCATTTTTTGTTGCAATCAAATTAAGAAAGTGAGTATTAATGTAATTATAACATTTTTTATTTACACAACATGAGTGTAATGAAAGTCACCTTCAAAATTTACATTTAATGTAATTTAACCTTTTATATGTTGTGCAACAACACCATTGAATTTTGATCTATCAAAATTATTTATAAGATCATTATAGGTAAATTGAGCATTTCCTAATTGAGCCTCAAGGTGCCTAATACTAGTCTTGAACTTTTGAACTACCTAAAATTCTTGCAAACACTCGTTTTCTAATGTCTACATGCACCATTATTCATAAGAAACACCTTCCATTTTTTTCTTTATTTTCTCAACTTCATGTATTTTAGATTGCAACTCTCTCTCAACAGCATGAACCTCCTTTTCTTTTTATCAATGTTTGTTAAAATTTCATAATTATAGAAATAACATAAGGTGCTAGTAAGTGATCAATGTTTGTTAAAATTTATGATTATCATGAAGAATTATTGCATCATGTTAAAGGATATATTATTGTTGGGAATCTTGGCCATGGTAATATGAGAATAAATTCATAAGTTTGTATAAAGAGAATACTTACACTATGATAAGATCTAAATCAAAAATTTAGATGTAGATATGTACCCCCAATATACAGTAAGTGATATGGAAGGGTAGGAGGTGAAGATGTGGTAAGGTAACCTAGGATGGGATGGATTGACACATAATCAAGAAATGATTGGTTTATGGGGCTTGATAGATATATGATGGGGTTTGCATTATAGATTTCTATACACTATCTATCTCATAATTCTTTTAACAATTTATTTACAAGACTTGTGTACCTTTTTAGATAATACTTTCATGTCTCCACCCAACTGAATCTCTTTTTTGTATTTAGATCTAATTTTTCCTTTTTCTTGTCATCTATTTCAAGTTGTATTTTTTCCATGAAATTCATAAGTTCAAGAATCTTTGATTTCATTTGTTTAGCTCCACTTATAGCAACATCTCTCACTTTATTTTCTTGCACAAATTCATATGCAATACAAAACCTTTGAATAATAGATGTAAATGTTTAAGGTGCCTTTCATTACATTTTTACTCTCTAAATAACAAAAAAAATTCATTACAATCATACTATCTATGCATATAGGGAAGTAGAGAGGGAATAGGAGATATAAGTATATAGAGGGGGGAAGTTGGGAATGAAGGAGAGGTAGGTAGAAAGAGAGGTGGGTGGGATGGATTGAGGGAAAGGTAGTTCAAGAGGGAGAGGGTGAGTGCAAATAGAGAGAGAGAGAGAGAGAGAGAGAGAGAGAGAGAGAGAGAGAGAGAGAGAGAGAGAGGTGTAGGTACATAGAGGTAAGGTGAAAGGAATAAATAAAGATGTAGGTAAATCTAGATACAAAGGTAGGGTGGGAGAGGTATAAAGAGAGAGATCTTGTGAGTGAGAGAGAGAGGGGGGAGGGAGAGGTAGATAAATACTTTTAAAATATATCTCTCTCTCCCTCTATAATGATCTAGTGATAACTACTTTTCAAATCTATCTCACCCTCCCTCGCTCACTAACTAGTACCTTATGTTTTTTCTACAATTGTGAAATTTTATATGGACTTGGATATTCTAACCTTTTCAATTTTAACTTATCAACCATCTCTTTTGGTGATTAAATATATTTACTACCATTGTTTGAATTTATAACACTTATATTTAGTCTTGTATATATTTGTAAAGAGACTTCTCCTTTGTACTTGTTCTTTATTGATACCACCACCATTTAAAAAAAATCTAATTGCTCTATCACTTTCTTCTTTAATAATTCATAGCTTTTATAAGGAATTTAAATATTTCAAACTCCCATCCACATGCCTTATAAACATATTTGAGGAAAATTATATTGAATGATTAATTATTATTATTGCATCAATTACATGGTAAAAGTGAGCCTTCAATTGTTCAATTAATCAATTACAGTGTAAATACGGATAACATTAGTCATTTATAGTTTCATGCAATAGAATAGTTGCATATGAATTTGTGCAAGAAAATAAAGTGAGAGATGATGCTATAAGTGGAGTTGAACAAAGGAACTCAAATATTCTTGAGCTTAAGAATTCCATGGAAGAAATACAATTGGAAATAGATGAAAAGGAAAAGGAAAAATCAGATCTAAGTGGAAAAAATGAGAATCAATTGGGTGGAGACATGAAAGTCTTATAGATAAAAAGGTAGACAAGTCTTGTAAAGAACTTATTAAAAGAAACATCTACATTCTCTAATCGTAAAGACACTCTCAAAGCTGAGAAAAAGGTGGATACAAATCTACATAAAATTATTCAAGACATTGAAAAATCTATCCAAGAAAGGGACGTTTCTATCCTAAGGGTTGATGAGGGAGTAGTTGATCTAAAGATTCAAGTAAAAGATATGAAAAAAAAGTTAGAATATCATGACAATGAATAGTAGGGGGTGTTAACAAGTAAGAGCAATGGAGATGATAAAAAATTTGTGTTGCATATTTTCCTCACTCTCTCTACCTACCTCTCCCTCTATTCCTTCAACATTACCTCTCTCTACCTACCTCTCCATGTCTCCCTTATTTCCTCTCTTTCCATTTATCTAATTTTACCTTTTCCTTATCATCTAAAACTAATTTTGTCATGACTCCCTATCTCCAACCTTCCCTCCTCTCCCTTCATCTATCCCTCCACCCTACCACTCCCTATCTCCTTCCTTTCCTCTTCATCTCCCTCCCTCTCTCCCTCACACATACACACACCTCTCTCCACCTACCCCTCCTTAACTATCTCTATTCCTATCCCTCCCAACCTACCACTCCCTATATACCTCCTTCTCTCCCTCCCTTTGTACCTCCCACCCTACCACTCCCTATCTCCCTCCTTCCCTCTTTCTCCCCCTCGCTCTATCCCTCCCACACTACCACTTCCTGTCTCCCTCCTTCCCCCTCTCTCTCCCTCCCTCTCTCCCTCACACACAAATACAACCTCTCTCTACCTACCTGTCCATTCATCCCTCCATAACTCTCTTTGTACCTATCCATCTCACGCTACCACTACCTATCTCCCTCCTTCCCTCTTTCTCTCCCTCCTTATATCCCTCCCACCCTACCACTCCCTATCTCTCTTCTTCCCTCTTTCTCTCCCTCCCTCTATCCATCCCAACCTACCACTTCATATCTCCCTCCTTCCTCCTCTCTCTCTCCCTCTCTCACACACACAAAACCTCTCCCCACCTACCATCCCTCCCTCTCTCTCTCTATACCTATCCCTCCTTCCCTCCATAGATTTAGGTCATTTTTGTAGGCTCAACTTAATGCATATTGGTAAAGGAATACTTATAGGATTATCATTGTGCATGTCGAACCACTATAGAATAGTCTTAAGATACTTCCTCTAGTTTAACCATAGCTTCTTTATGTCCATCAGAGTGTAAGTATTCTCTTTATACAAATGTATGAATTTATTCTCATACTACCATGGCAAAGATTTCCAAAAATAAATGACATATATCCTTTAACATGATGCAATAATTCCTCATTATATATACATATCTTAAATTTTAACAAACATTTTTCACTTACTAGTACCTTATGGTGTTTATACAATTGTGCTAGTTTTTATATTGATTTGGATACTCTAAAGATAATTATATTTAGTCTTGTATATATTTATAAGATAGGAAGGAGAGGGGGAATGAGGGAGATATGAATTGGTAGGGTGGGAGGGATAGAGGGAGGAAGAGAAAGAGGGAAGGAGGGAGATAGGGAGTGGTAGGGTGGGAGGGATAAGTAAAAAGAGAGATAGGGAGGGATGGAGGGAGGGGTAGGTGGAGAGAGGTTGTGTGTGTGAGAGGGATAAAGGGAGGGAGAGATAGAGGGGTAGAGGGAGACAAGGAGTGGTAGGTTGGGAGAAACAGAGGGAGGGAGAGAAAGAGGGAAGGAGGAAAAGAGAGAGATAAGGTAGGAGAGGTAGGTATAGAGAGTTAAGAAGAGAGGGAGGGATATGTGGAGAGAGGTTGTGTGTGTGAGGGAGAGAGAGAAGGAGGGAGAGAGAGAGGGAAGGAGGGAGATAGGGATTGGTTGGGTGGGAGGGATAGAAGGACCCAAAATGTACTTAGTAGGAGGGGGAGATGTGATGGTGGATTGTGTGAAATAGGTACCCAAAATGGATTTATAGGATAGATGAGGGATACACAAAATGTTTTTGGGTTGGTATGATGGAGGGGGATGGTGAGAATGGTTTAGAAGAATGATAATAGATAATTTATTTACTTAAGAGATTAGTTCTATACCCCCGATACCTTACTTTATTTGAGTTTATTCTGTTTGTATTACATTCATCTTCACCATGAGCTCCTTATGTACCTTCTCTTGCACTATACGGTAAAATGGATTGTGGGACATACCGAAAAACACTTGAAAAGAAGTAGAAAAAGGTGAATGAGATAGATAATGTATTGACTGAAGAGATTCTTCATGCTCTTGAGAATTTAAGAGAGATAAATAATTACATGTTGGAAAACACGATGGGTTGTGAGTGATTGTATTCTTCTTGTTCTAAGCTCAAGTGTGGAGATCTTGGGGAGGATTTCTAGGTGGGGGATACATAAAACTAATTAAATCGACTTGAGGGGTGACTATAAAATTGGGTTATTATGTGTAGATGGTTTTGTACAATAATATGTGGGTTGCAGGTTTCATAACACCCAGTGTTTTCCAACTTAAATTTATTTTAATGAAAACATTTTCTTATTTAGAGAGTAAAAATGTAATGAAAGGAACTTTCAAAAATTACCACAATTATTACTTAGAGAAAAAATTGTGTTTCAATTTCCTCATATGATGGAAAAAGAAATGCACAAAATAATCATAGGTTTGAAAACACAATGGATTGTCAGTGATTGTATTTTGCTTGTTCTAACTTGGTCTAGTGGTGGGTGCTTGAGTTGTTGGCTAGAGGTGATTGAATAGTGGGGCAAAGGTTGTTGGAAAACTAAATGGCTAAGCTACTAGCACATAGCACAATAGTTAGCCACTAACATCTAGAAGTTAGCTAATTGTGACATGCAAATAATCATAGAAAACTTATTTTTTATTGAATAAGAAATATGGCCAAGGTAAAAAAGGAAAGTCATAAATAAAAATAGGTAAAAATTAAAATAGAGCTCAATAGGATGAGCACCATACGTTGAAAGAATCAAATTCTATAGGAGAAGGCATCTTAAACAATATAGGAGGAGGCAATAATGATGAATCAACCTTACTTCTATATCTCTCTATACAACCTTAATTCTATGATGAAGGTTGTTTCACAAAATCTAGCATATCATCCTCCATCTATCTAATATTCATCTATTTTTTTATTTCATTATGAACTACTACTTCTTCTTTCTTTAATTTCCTCATTATAAGGACTTTCAACATCATCTTTATGTCTCTCTTTCGGTTAATCCATCATCATTTTTGCATTAATCCCTTAGGTTAAACCTTAAACCATAAAACCTAAACCTAACATATATCATCATTGCATAATCCATTGCATGAAACAATAAATGATTAATGTTATCCATATTTACACTATAATTGATTAATTGAACAATTGAAGGCTCACTTTTACCATGTAATTGATGCAATCACCATAATTAATCATTCAAAATTTTCCTCAAATGTGTTTATAAGGCATGTGGATGAGAGTTTGAAATATTCAAATGCCTTGTAAAAGCTATTATGAATTATTAAAGAAGAAAGTGATAGAGCAACTATATTTTTTTTAAACAATGATGGTATCAATAAAGAACTAGTACAAAGGAGAAGTCTCTTTAGAAATATATACAAGACTAAATATAAGTGTTATAAATTCAAACAATGGTAGTAAACATATTTTAGCACCAAAAGAGATGGTTGATAAGTTAAAATTGAAAAGGTTAGAATATCCAAGTCCATATAAAATTTCAAAATTGTAGAAATAACATAAGGTACTACTCAGTGAGTGAGGGAGGGAGAGATAGATTTGAAAAGTAGTTATCTACCTCTCCCTCCCCCCTCTCTCTCTCTCACAAGATCTCTCTCTTTATACCTCTCCCACCCTACCTTTGTATCTATATTTACCTACATCCCTCTTTATTCCTTGCACCTTACCTCTTTGTACCTACACCTCTCTCCCTCCCTCTTTCCCTCTCTCTCCCTCCCTCCCTCTCTCTATCTGCACTCACCCTCTCCCTCTTGACCTATCTTTCTATCAATCCATCCCACCCACATCTATTTCTACCCACTTCTCTGTCCTTCTCAACTCCCCCCCTCTATATACTTCTATATCCTCTTCCCTCTCTACTTTCCCTATCTCCCATCACTCTCTACCTACCTATCCCTCTATTCCTTCAACCTTACCTCTCTTTACCTACCTCTCCATGTCTCTCCCTCCCCCTATCCCTCTATCCATCTATACCTATATTACTAAGAGGATGGATTAAGGGGATATACAAGATCCTTGACTTAAATTATGTGGCATGTGAGAAAAATAGTTGTATAAATAGGGGATGGCTTAAAAGAGCACATAATTTCAGATAAGGGGTATAGAATATTTGGATTTTAAACTAAATAAGGGTCTTTGTATGGATTAAAGTAGTCACCATGTATGTTGTGTCAATTTGGTTATTTTTATGTATCCCTAAACTATAACCCCCCCATACCCTCTATTTTTTTACTTTGAACATGTAAATTGAAATAATGGAAACCGACATTGTGTTTTCCAACATGCAATTATTTTTTTCAAGTACTAGAATATATGAAATGAAAAAGGAATCTACTCTAAAAATAATTCAAAATATGTAGACCAAAGTGAATGAGATAGATAATGTATTGGTTTCAAGTTTCATAAATCAATTATTCTTGACGTCCCTCAATACTTGAATTTATACTTGATATTAAACATAGAACTCAAGCCATATTTCCCCCCTTTATCATATTTCACAACTATCCAACATCCTAAAAAAAATAAACCTAAAACATTCAAAAAAAAATCAAGGGACATAATTGACACCATTACCACTAATATTGACCATACTTCCCATAGACTTGTTTAGGAAATCAAGATTGGACAATATACAAATCAAACTAATTGGAATGCTATTTATAAAATATACACATACTTTCCTTAAATTACTATTGATGAAATGCATATTATTCTAATTAAGAGGGACCAAATAATTTCAATATCTAGCCTCATACACCCTCTTTAGAAATTATTATTATTCTTGATTACCATTAAGGTATGGTAGTGAAATTATTATTCTATTTTGTTTTATCATGTATTAAGGTCTCAACAATCATCCTCATAAGTTCTTTAAAGTCTAAATAAGAAATGGATTCACCCTAAATCCTATGCAATGGAAAAAAGTATTCCTATCCTTGTTGATGTGTGAGTAAATATATTTGATATATATTACTACCTTTATCTCACTTTGAGTAATGGTGTAGAGGAGAGGGCATGTGATTTTGAGAGCCAATAGGATTGTTGCACACAATATTATGTGTGAGTGGCTTGGTGTCCCAAATCACAAATGAGTGTGTGTTTATTAACTAATACCAAAACTAACAATATCTCATAGTAATGAAACATCTATTTGGTATAATGATCCTCTCTAGGCTATTATGTAATTGTATAGTCAATATGATAGGTAGGGGAAAGAAAGTTTGTATGTTAGCTTGTTGTTGATGGTATCCTTGCATCCACTAGTATCATATCAAAATCATTAAAATGCATCCATTAGTATCTTGAGAAGTTGAAATGGAAAAGGAATCTAAAGAAGTCTACAGACCAAAGTGAATGAGATAGATAGTGTATTGATTGAAGAGATTCTTCCCACTCTTGAGAAGTTGAGGAAGGTGCATGTGCAGTATGTGCAATGGGAAAATGACAATGTAGAAGTGGATAAAGTCAAGAGGTTAGACATGAAAGACTTATCTAAAAGGGTAGACAATTCTTGTAAATAACTTGTTAAAAGAAACATCTACATTCTCTAATCGTAAAGACACTCTCAAAGCGAAGAAAAAAGTGGCTAGAAAGCTACATAAAAGTATTCAAGACATTGAAAGCTCTATCCAAGAAAGGGACGTTTTCCAACATTGGAAATAACTAGCAGGGGATAGTGTGTTTTCCAACAAGGGACAGTGTGTTTTCCAATAGGGGATAGTGTGTTTTCCAACATTGGAAATAACTAACAGGGGATAGTGTGTTTTCCAACATTGGAATAACTAAAAGGTGACCACCCATAATAATCAATTGATCAAAGGATGAATTGAATCTAAGTAGGAAAAGGCAAGATGGTTTCATATCATACATATGATCGACTTGTAATATCACTAAAGCAAGAAAATATAATGGATTCATTACAATGGACTAAAACCAAACCAACTAGCTTTGCATACACTTAACTGAGTTGAAATCCATACAATGTTCATATAAAGCTATTAACCCTAAAAATAGTTTCCAAACATCCAAAATGTCACCCATTCTCCCATACAAATAGAAGATTCTCAAACATTGAAACATGTTTTGGTATCAAAATGGAAGCTCACTAGTTAAGATTTGTGACAAAATGCATTCCCACTACTTTCTCTTCTTACTCATTTATCAATACACGAGAAGGAGCAAGTTTGTTTTAACCCAACATCATTTTCCACTACAAAAGTAAGGGTTTAAAAAAATTATAACTCAAATGTGATCATCATTATATAATAAGGTGTCAAAACTAAGATGTTGTGATGCAAGATCTTAATAGTTTTCCCGAACTAATATTTGCAGAGATACCTCTTAGCTTTGTATACTAGTTCTTCCCATTTGGCAACCATTATATCCTAACTATATATAAATTCACCTTAAGTAAGCATACATAGAACAAGTGAACCGTTTAACAAATTGCTTCAAATGAGATGTAATCACATGGAGTATGGTGACTGCAAGGTATGTACAGAATGGATTTGTTGAAAACATTCAGAAACTTTCGAGCAAATGCAATCGGTTGTTGAGGCCAAATGCCTCAACCTTTACCAACGTCATCTTGCACAAAAGGGGAGGTGATTTTAAAGGTAGTGAAATCATTGCAGAAAATGCACCAAACATTTTAATGAAAGGTCTTCAAAACTTCAAGCAAATGCAAATTGGCAGTTAAAAGCCAAAGTCTACAACCATTGTGAGCAATCAGCCTGATAAATATTATTGCAAAATTTGGAAGCATATGCGGGGGGTGGAGACGTATACAAGGCATGCGAACTGTTTAAAGGAGGTGTCATTCCAATGGATGCCATGATTGCAATGGATACGCACAAACTGGACTTGATGGAA